>JAVTVY010013104.1:0-50952 GCA_036873755.1 Hanleya hanleyi | reverse complement strand
TCATCCGCGGTGATGCAGTCATGTCTGGCGGTGATTCGGTCTCGGGAAAAAGCTTCCTTGCCCAATGCCTACGGACTTTACCGAAGATACACGGACTTTAACGAAAAGACACGGACGTACACGAAAAGACGCGAAGGTGAACGCCATTGTGGGAAACCTCCCACAGACAGGTCAGTACATGCATTTCTATGTTGTTCACGCATAATAAAGGATTGATCTGTAATCTGTGTTGTTGTTGTTGCTCCCTTTTTTTGGACTAACCCATCAGAATAGTACGTATCACGGACTATACCCGTAGAGCTACATCTGGTCTATAAAACACGTCCCTCTGGATCCCACACCTTCATTTCTACAGAGCCATGGCGGAGACCCGGCCCCATGCGACTCGCATTTTACAGTATGCCACCGTGGTGAATTCATTCACGGGTTACCGAGCAGTGGTCCGGTCCATGTTTGCAGATGGCGACGACAACGAGGGACGACGCCAGATCCTGGACGAGTTCACAGAAGCGGTCCTCCACAGAGTGCACTCGATGGAGAGGCGTGCCATCACTCACCACTACTGGACTATGACAGCCATCCTTGATGCTCGGGCTATGGACCACGAGCGCTCACGCCGCAACCAGCACCGGCTGGTTGGCCTCATACTAGTCTGTGCCCTATTCACCCTGGCGCTGTGGTATTGACACTATAAATACCAGGGTCAGACAGAGGGTGTGTCATTCACCGTTCGACATTTGGACCAAGCATGTCATCCGTCCTACGAGCCATCCTCCCCCTTACACCTTACCAGGTGGGATTATACGTTTATGAAGATTATGTGACTCTGGTGGAAGATAGTGGCGGGGATTGGAGGGCGTCCCCTGAGACTTTAGCGAATACGGTGACACTACAGCGTGATGGGTGGACTAAGTTTAAACGGGTGTTGAGCGGGGAGTTAGACGGACACCTGATCCACCTGGACAAGGCCAACTACGTATACCATACTGCGCTCTACCCACGGGTGGGACGCTACCAAGAGCCGGCTCGAAGTTTCCTCCTAACTCCCTCTCTGTGGTCAGCCTTGGAGAAAATAGGCCCTCTGGTGGACCAGTTATTTATACCCGACGATCGATCACCCCACCAAGTGGCATGGGCTCATGCTATCGAACACGCACTAGATGAACCTAATGAAAAAAAAGCGGATGGAGAAAATACTATATGTATAGAATGCGCAGAGGCTGGAATGACAGGGTCACCTCATGAAGCCACCCACACCCACATGACGGGCCAGAACGATGAAGAAGAAGAAAAAATCCGTGATGAAGCCGCGGGGCCAATGGCTGAACCCCATGAACAACTACATGAACCCGACGACGATGCCATTGATTGCCCCGCTACACTCAGTCAGCCCAATGACATGACCACCTGATCCTTTGATCTCACGGGGTTCTCCCTATAAATACGAGAGACAGTGAAATCTGGTACCATTCACGTACTGACTATGACGGAGCATATAGTACTGGCGTATTTCAGCTTGACCCCCGAGGTTTTCCTGCACGTGTATGCGGATAAGGTCGATATCATGGAGGAGGTGGTGGGAGACACGGACCCTACACAACCGTGCCCGGCTCACATTCGTCTGTCCCGGGAGGGCTGGACCAAATTCAAACAGGTGTTGTCTGGTGAACTGGACGGCGACCTCATCCACTTGTGTCACGATGTGTACATCCGACGCGGCCCTTTCTTTGCTCAATTGGCTCGGCTAGATGGAGGTACAGTGCATTTTACCCTTCACCCTGATCTATAGTCTGCATTGGAAGATGCCGTGGTGAATGTGGATGAAGTGCTTATCAAGCGGTCATCAGACGAGTTGGACTGGTCATTGACCATGGCCACTGTGGAAGTCCACGAAGAAAATCAGAAAGAAACTCAGGCCCAAGATATACCCGTTATAAATAAACGATAGAGCCAGCGTCCATCATCATTTTGTCACCATGAAGCGCTGGGAGAAGGTGTTGGATAACTTATACTACAGTCCCGACAGTCCGGCAGCCTATAGTGCATTGTCGGCTCTCTATCGAGCGGCCAAACCCCAGGGGGTACAACGTGCCCAAGTCCGAGATTAGTTAAGAAGACAAGACACCTATACCTTACATCGATCTGTCCGTCGCCATTTTCTACGGAACCGGGTCATCGTGGGAGGAATAGATGCCCAATGGCAAGCGGATTTGGTGGATATGAGCGCCTTTGCCAAACACAGCGATGAGAATCGGTATATCTTGACGTGCATCGATATCCTATCCAAGTATGCGTGGGTGGTACCCATCCGGACGAAAACGGGGGCAAATCTCATAGCGGCGTTCAAAGACATCTTCAAGACCGGGCGCAAACCTTTGTATTGCAAACCGACGAAGGCACGGAATTCCTCAACAGACCGTTCCAACAGTTTCTGAAAGCCCAGAAGGTGTTTTTCTTCCATACGTACAACGAGACCAAGGCTTCCGTGGTGGAGAGGTTCAACAGGACATTCAAAGGCCGCATGTATAAATATTTCACCTATAAGAATACAAGGCGGTACATCGATGTTCTCCCGAAACTGGTGAAGGGTTACAATCGAGCCTATCATCGAAGTATAGAGAGAGCCCCCATTACCGTGACCCAACGCAATGAAGCCCAAGTCCGGCGGGTCTTGTACCCCAGGCCATCGCAGCGAACGACGAAGGCGGTGTACAAGGTCGGCGACCCTGTACGGATCAGTAAAGTCAAGGGTAAGTTCGAGAAAAGTTACTTGCCCAGCTGGAGCGATGAGCACTTCCTGATTAAACGGCGCCTACCCCGACAGCGGCGAGTCTATGAACTGGAAGATCTCCAAGGCGAAACGTTGCTGGGGACGTTTTACGACGCGGAATTACAGCCTGTTGTAAAAACACAGCAAGACTACTACACGGTGGAGCAGATTTTGAAAACGGAACGTCGACGTGGCAAACTGTTTCATTTCGTAAAATGGCAAGGCTGGTCCAGTTCCTTCAATTCCTGGGTCGCTGCCAACCAGGTGAAACGACTATAAAACCAGACACCACTGCCGTCCTCCTTCATTCCACGTCCGACCCCAGTGCTATGGACCAACAGCAGCTGCCTCCGAAGACAGCGTCTCGCAAAACGCGCAAAGCGCAAGTGGGCTTTGGGGTGCTATTGCTAACCCTGCTGAGTGTGCTGTACGGAGGTGTGTTTTACGACGTAGCCTATGTCAGTACGTTACTTAACCAACTGAGAACACCAGCCATCAGTGAAACGGGTCTACAGAGAGCACCAGTCGTATCGAGCCCAGTCACCACCACCACCACCACCACCACCCCACCCTGTGTACAAGCCACGTCGAGCTCTACACCTACACCAAGTACATCCACTACGTCTCAACACCTACCGGATTTCATCCCTCACAGTGAACCGACAACGACGACGACCACCCACGTTGTACCCCCCCCCAGCACCATCTCTGAACGTGAACAGACAACGACGACCGACGTTGTACCCGCCACCACTCCAGTTCACTCGTACGAAATTTACAAGAGCGTGTTACCACGACAACGGATACACCTCAAACCATGGACCCTCGGTGGCAGCATCCCTTCACCTGCGTCATCGCAGGACCGACGGGCTCCGGCAAAACGCACTTCGTCAGGAAGCTCCTTCAACACGCCGACAGCATGATCACTCCACCCATTGCCCGAGTCGTGTGGTGTTATGGAGAATGGCAGGAAGCGTATGCAGCAATGCCCCACATCACGTTCGTGGAAGGCCTACCCAACCTGGCCGATTTGGAACCCGACACCTTGGTGGTTGTGGATGATCTCATGGCGGAGACGGATGCACGGGTCACCCAACTCTTTACCGAAGGCAGCCATCATCGACGGCTCAGCATCATCTACATTGTGCAGAATCTGTTCAGTAAAAACAAAGAACATCGGAATATCAGCTTAAATGCCCACTACCTGGTGGTCTTCCAAAACCCGAGAGATACCACTCAACTGCTGCACCTGGCGAGACAGATGTATCCCGGCCGCACACCGTTTGCGTTGGAAGCCTTTAAAGATGCCACAACCCCTCAGCATGGGTATATGCTCTTCGACCTCAAGCAAGCCACCCCCGACCACCTTCGACTACGGACCGGCATCTTTCCCGGAGAAACCCACCACGTGTACATGCAAAAATAATGTAAACACACCCACAGTGGCGCCTCCAGCTGGGGTCTGTGTGTTTGATGATGGGGAATAATAAAAAGAATGAATACCACAGCAGGGTTGACTTTGTCTGTGAGGTGGATAAAAGGGCAGAGTTGTGGGTTCTAGCATTAGTTGTACAGGATGTCTGCGCGAGTACGGAAGCACGCTCCCACGCTCCGTGTATTGAAGACGGCCCCACCCGAGTTAGTCCGAACCATTGTACGCGGTGCGGACCCTGACCTTGTACGCTGTCTGTGCGAGATCGGGTACAACCTGTTAAAGGCAACGTACCACTGACTCCGGCTCAGAAGACCAAGTTGGCCAAGCATAAGACAGGTCTCCGAACCCTAGTCCACAAGCGGGTCCCTCAAACACAAAAGAAAAAGGTGTTACAGAAAGGCGGCTTTCTCGGGGCCATCTTAGCACCGTTGGCTGCTTCCGTGTTGGGTCCAGTATTGGGTGGACTCTTCGGCCGACAATGAACCACACGAAAAAATGGTCCTCGTCGAACCACGGTTCCTGCAAAACCTCCAATCACCCTACCCTGTCCCACCTACGGTGAAGACCATAAACAGCCTCGATGGAGAGATGCAACAGATCTTAGAGAGACCGGGGTTAAGCGACAGTGAGAAGGTACAACGGTACAATGAGACGCTTCAACGGTACATGACGTTCATGGACCAATACAAAACTCTGTCTACCCCAGCAACAGCACCACCACCACCACCACCACCACCACGTGACAGACCGCTGACCTCAGCACCGCTCCAACAGCCGGGTGAGGTAGCCCCCACAGCCCCACGGTGGGTGGAAGACGAAGTGCTGAAGAGTGTACCTGCCTCGTTCAAGAAACAAGCTGGCCTGGTATTACAACGGATGAAACAGAATCCTAACATGACTTGGAATGATAAAGGCGAACTCCTGGTACAGAATCAGGTGGTCCTCGGCACCCACATGACGGATTTAGTGAATGATCTGATGCGTCAACGCAGATCGCACACCGATCCTCGAGGATGGAAGGTCTTCGCTCAAGGCTTGAAAGACATGCATGTACCACAGGAATTGGTGGGGAACCTCCACCGCTGGGCCTTTATGCAGCAAACCCAGCAATCACCGAGTGGCCCACTACCTTCTTGGGAAGTCGAATGGGAACCGGAGTCACCCCCCAAAACACCACCACAACGGGCACTTTCTTTTCGCGCCTATAAAAAAGCACCCTTGATCAAGACACCCCACATCTCCAGAGCCGTGACACGTAGCAAGTCACCGCGACGAACACGACGCCGCACACAACCGCCCAAGGCGTGGAAGACCTATTAAAACCAACAGCAGCAGCAGGACAGCTCAGTCGCCATGTTTTACCTGACCCTACCCAGTAACAGTTCGCTGGATGTGTTTCCTGACAACACCGTGGCCCAGTACGTCACCCAGTTACCGCAACCGTTACATTTACCTGGCCGGTGGGAATGTGCCCTCGTGGATATCCAATACCCTTACTCGTGGTACAACGTGCGAGCCAATGAAGTGTGGTACGAGGTCACCTACGAAGGCAAAAACACCCGGCTCACCCTGCCCGAAGGCCAATACGATACCCCAAAGAGTTCATGGGTGGGCTGTCAAGACTGATGCATGATAAGGCGCTACGGGGGGTGACGGATAGTGCAACACGCCTGATAGCCTTGCGCTTCAAGAAAAACGTGTTCTTCGATGTCAACGTACACAACGACAAGGCACAGCTTACCGTCACCGATACCGTGAATGTGAAACTCAGTCCTACACTACAGCAAATGCTGGGTTTCGATATACAGACGTTCGCTGGTCCCAACCAACACCATGGCGAGATGCCGATGGATATGAAGTCGGGTATGTACGGACTCTACGTCTACTCGGACGTGGTGGACAACCACATCGTGGGCGATATCAACACACCTCTGTTACGGGTGGTCCCCATTAAAAAGACGTATGGCGATCAAGTCACCCACAGTTTCACCCATATCATGTACTTGCCCGTACGACATACCGATATCAACACGATCACGGTGGATATAAGAGATGACACGGGACGAGCGGTGGCATTCGAACGAGGAAAAGTGGTGCTGACACTTCATTTTCGACAGGCACGTGCTCCCCACTTTGCATAATGAAAGTACCTTACGAGTGCGATGCACGCAGCTATACCGACTATTATGCCCAACAGGCCGGGGGTGGCTTTCCGGTCTTTAGCGGTGCACGCATGCAACGAGGACATGGACTAGGGAACATACTCGGCAGCATTGTGAAAACGTTCCTGCCCTTGGTGACGCGTGGGGTGAAAGCAATCGGCAAACAAGCGGTACGCAGTGGACTGCAAGTGGCCGGTGATGTTTTGGGGGGTACGGCACCCCGACAAGCCTTGAAACGACGGGCCAAAGAAGCGGGAGGCGTCTTGGTGGCCAAAGCACAACGCACCGTAGGGAATAAAGAGCTGCCCCACCGAGATCACGCACCAGTCGACGACCGACCCAGCGACGACGCACATCCAAGAAGACCCGGGATATCTTTTCTTAAAACATGGCCTTAATCCACGCCGAGTCCTGCCCCTCCACCAACAGTGAATTTGATTTGTGGACCGTGCCACCCACACAAACCAGTGCCGAACAAGGATTATGGGTGGAGCATCTCCCGCTCTCCAGCATCAACGAAACCGGGCCCATCGAGTTCACCATCAGTAATGCGGATACGGCCTCTGTGGATTTAGCCCATACCTACTTGTATGTGAAAGCCAAGGTGGTCAATGGAGCTGGCACGAGACTCGCTGACCAAGCAACGGTGGGCCCGACGAATCTCTGGCTGCACTCGATGTTTCAGCAGGTGGATATTTTTCTCAGCGACAAACTCATCAGTGACTCCACCAACACGTACCCCTATCGAGCCTACATCGAGACACTGTTGTCGTATGGCCGAGAGGCTAAAAAATCTCAGCTGACAACCGCTTTATTCTACAGGGACACGGCCGAGCACATGGACACGGCGGACAATGGGGGATATAACAAACGGAAGGCTTTCACTGCGAACAGTGCCTCGGTGGATATGATGGGTCGACTGCGTGCAGACATGTTCATGCAAGACCGGTACCTCTTGAACAAGATCCCCATCAAAATCCGACTGATACGGGCGCCTCCGACCTTCGCCTTGATGGCCACTAACGTAGAGGGGCATGTAGCGGACTATAAGATTGTCATCCAAGACGCAGTCCTGTATGTCCGAAAAGTGAAGCCGAATCCAGCCGTTCAATTGGGACACATGAAAGCCTTGGAAACAAAACCAGCCCAGTACCCTATCCGACGTGTGCAAACCAAAGTGTTCTCTGTGCCTGCTGGAAATATGGGCGCCAACAAAGAAAACCTGTTCCTGGGGAACTACCCAAGCGATTGATCCTGGCCTGTGTAGAAAATACCAGTTTCAGCGGAGCCTACCCAGAGAATCCGTTTGACTTTAAACATTTCGGCATCACTTTTGTGGCCCTGCATGTGGATGGACAACAGGTGCCAGCCACGGCCTTAACCCCGAACTTTGGGCGGAGGAATTTCATTCGAGCCTATCAGAGCCTGTTTACAGCCGCCGGTCAAATCAACCAGGACGAAGGGAATATGATCAGTCGGGAGGACTACGCGAACGGATACACGTTGTTCTGTTTCGATCTGACCCCCACCTTAGAGAGCGACCATCAGCTGGCTCTAGCCAAGCAAGGCAACTTACGGTTGGAAATCCACTTTGCACATGCCCTGCCGACCACCGTCAATGTGATCTGCTACGCCGAGTTTGACAACATCATTCAAGTGGACAAGGCGCGCAACGTGCTGTGTGACTTCTCCACCTAACATGGATACAGAGCAGATAACCACCGTGCTGGAGAATGACCCAGAGACACGTAGGGTCTTTCAAGGGGTGTTCGCCCGAGATGTGTTTCCATTAGACCGAATGTATCCGGCTGCTTACGTTCTCAACACGGACCCGATGGATCGACCCGGTGAACACTGGGTGGCCGTGTACTTGACAGAAGAGCAGGGGGAATACTTTGGCCCGTACGGTCTGCCACCCCTCCATCCCGATTTAACAGACTTCATGGATCAAGGCACAGAGACGTGGTGTTGGAACAGTCAAACGTTGCAAAGCCTGACCAGTGGCGTGTGCGGACAATATTGCTTGTTTTACCTGTACCATCGATGCCGGGAAGACCCTTATCTACTATCGTACAGATGTTTGACGAGTACCCCCAGGCCGAGGACCGCGATGTACTCGTCTATGACTGGGCCGCCCATCATTTCAATGTACAAGCCCGTTCTGGGCTTAAGTTAATGACAAGCCCCTTGTTCTGGGCTTCAATGTACAAGCCCCTTGTTCTGGGCTTCAATGTACAAGCCCCTTGTTCTGGGCTTCAGTTAATGACAAGCCCCTTGTTCTGGGCTTGAGTTTTCACGTGGTTGTTCTCACGTTGTTGTTCACTGAATAAAAAAAAAAAAAAAAAAAATGAGATCTCACCAAAAAACCCTGTCTTGTGTGTTTTATTCCTAATGCATCAATGCCCAATGTGGAGATTCAGTCAAACTGAAATCAGTGGTGTAGGATGGAGTCAAAATGTAACCCATCAAGTTTAGAAGGCAAGAGCACTATAGTAAAAAATAGAGAACCAATGAAATCAGCCTACAGACCAAGTACGTGTCTTTGGTCTAGGTTTGGAGCGGGCATTTCATTGAGGTACGTGTATACGGTGAGTGAAGAGACTCGTCCAACACGTATCGATTATGACTATAAGTTCTATGAGCATAATGCATGAAAGTGGCTTTGAACACCGTATTAGCCAATCAGTGACCTAGAATGGAGCCAAAGCTAACCCAGCCATGTCCAGAAAACATTACCCGGATGTACAAGAACCCTGATGTAGGCGCGGACGTCAGCGAAAGCACACGGTGAATACCCCAATTCGATGGGCTGATTGTTCGGCCGCTGATTGGTTCTATTTCTCGACCGCTGATTGGCTCTTTTTTCTCGATCGCTGATTGGTCCACATGGAACTGCCCATCTTTCCCAGGTTCATGTAGAATCCCCTTTTTGTGCTCAAGCTCTGACTATAGCGATGCCGCAACATTGTCCCATTGGACATTGGACCGTCTGACCTGGAGGTCACCCTTTGACCTTTTGACCCGCGTCCGCGCGCGCACACTACCGGGAATGACGCGCACTTCCGGAGAACGCGCGCGCGCGCGCTGCGGCCGGGGCGGGGCGGGGCGGGGCGGGAAAACACCCCGGCGGTTGAACATTGCAACTCTTGTATGTTTGGAGGTAGTGTTTAGTGAAAACCCGGAAGTGACGTTACAACCCACGTCACCTGCGTATATACTCCTGTAAAATAGAGCCGATTTTATTTCTTTGGAAGGGACAAGGTGAATTGCGCTTTTTATACTACTAAACTGTGATGTAGATTACATCTTACATAGGCCTTAAGGCCGTGATATGCCTATGAAGTATTCTGGGGCATGGTCAATACTTTCCAATTTTCCCTTCGTCTACTACTCGCCGATTTTTTGATTTTTTTATTATTTATTTATTTATTTATTTATTTATTTCCTCGAGAGCTTTAAAATAAGACCTCACTCTACCCCATCGGGCCACTAGTGCTCCAACATGTCCACCCCGTATGGATTGATACATACCAATATCCCAGTATATGAGTGTATATGGGTCTATATGGATCTATATGGATCTATATACAAGCCTACGCGGTACTTTCAAATTTTTTCCATCGTATTCTACATGATCAACCTCATAGCTCATAGTAAAAGCCATAAAAAACCCGATCACCCCTATACCCATTCAGGCTAAATATAGCGGACATGATCTTCGAATTGGTCTAGTCCGAGTTGTCTCCCTTGCACCAAAGCGAATAGATGGCGCTGTGGTTTGAACGACTTTATTATCCGGGGAAATTTTGGTGTTCAGTAGCCATTTTGTGTTTTCTGAGCGGGAGAACATTCTCTGTTGCAGTGTATAACGGAACTTTGTTCCATTTCGGTATCCACTGAGATGAATAATGTGATCTGCATCATGCATCGCCTGCATGTCACACGTAGACTGAAATCGAGGGAGTGTGCTGTGTTCCAGCGGACGCATCAATTTGTGTGATATCCGACAGGAAACGTGAAAATTGATATTCTTTCACAGATTTCGAAGTGTATAGGCCTACAGTTCTGGTGAGAATGAACGCAGCCTTTATGATCAGCGATTGAACGATAATGTAGGCCACCGAACAGGTTTTGTGGAATCAACATTGTGTAACGACTGGAGGGATTTTATCGGACATGTGCAGTACGGAACGCTTATCGTGGCAGTCCGTATAATTTGTCAATTTCGAACAGGTTTTGTGGAATCAACATTGTGTAACGACTGGAGGGATTTTATCGGACATGTGCAGTACGGAACGCTTATCGTGGCAGTCCGTATAATTTGTCAATTTTTGTGTTTGGCACGACAACAGTGAAAGCTGATGGAAGTGAAATTCTACTCCACGGGGAACGGTAACGAATGAATGGAATATCTTACCAAACTCTCAGGTAGGATGTGGGTTTCAGGAGTTCACCGGGGTGTGACAATTTCTTTATAATGATTTGTGATAAAAGCGGGTAAAACCTAATGTCAAAATCTCCTTGAAGGTCACGGAGATGTCGATTTATTGCTGATCAGCTGATTTCCAGGACAGACAGACATTATTTCGGCTCTTTTCTCTTCGAAATTCTTGTAATTTGCTCAATACAAATAAATATTTAAATTGACTCTGAGTTTTCTGTTGGCATTATTTCAGACTGGAGGATGTTCACAATGAGTTGGTGCAGGGTAGTTCTGGGGTTCAGGTGCGACTAAGGGGGTGATTCTATCATCTAATCGGGATTCATCGTGTACCAAATTCATGATACTGTCGAGGCGTTGTACTTGATTATCATGATTTGTGAACAAATCTGATGTGTTGTCAATATCCATGAGTTGCGCCAAGGGTAAATCCATGACTGAGCACTCAGAGATTAATTGTGAATAATTAAAAAAATGTGGTATTTATAGTGTAAGACACGCGCGCATGCGCAGCGAAAACACACTGGTTGTATCGTGTGCTACGCTGCTGAAGAAAAAATATATGTGTGTTTGTTTAACAATTATAAACAGCTTTTCATTTTACAATCAATGTCAGGACACCTGTAAATTTTATTACAAGTTAAACTCAGGTCATTCATTAGTGTTATATTTAAAATTTTAACAACCTAACGTTAGAATAGAGGATTATTTTTATTAATTTTAGGCATTTTAAAAATCATAAAGTTAGTGTACGGTAGTGTAAAACCCAGGTACATTGGAAAATAATTTAATTTTCCTGGCTAAAAAAATACGTGTACACTATGGATTAGTGTTATCATAATTCCGAGAAAATTGTAACGGATTTATGAAAAAAAATAAGAAATTTTTATGCTTGAACAATGATAACAAAGTACACTTGGCGGCCATGTTGTACTCACTGACACTTGGCGGCCATCTTATTCCCACCTCCCACAGCTTGCACTCAGTGACACTGGGGGCCATCTTTACCCACCTCCCACATCATGACACTCGCGGCCATCTTTTCCCACCTCCCACATCATGACACTCGCGGCCATCTTTTCCCACCTCCCACAGACCACTAAAAGTATAAATACGTGTATATTGTAACAGTTATTCACCCATACAATCATGAATTCAACAAGACGTGAGCTGTTTACACAGCATCCCGTTAGGGACCCGAGAAATGCCGCTACACAACACCCAGAGCTGGTTAGCGTTCTGGAAAATGATGGAATGAGGGTAACCACCAGTTTTCAAAGGGAATTGGAAGACGAAGAAAATGCCCAATTGGAAAGACTAAGGGATGAATATGACGCAGAAATAGGCACGATGGAAACCCTACAAGAACCTGATAATGACTCAACTGATGAGGAACTACAAGATGAACTGCCATGGTTAAATAGTAGACGTGGACCCACGACAACGCCTGGTGAAATTCCAATGATTTCAACTACCGCCGAAACTCCACCACAACAATGCTGTGGGTGTAAAGCCCAGGTAACCCACCTGAACAACTTGATTAATGAACTGAAAGAAGACGCGATTAAAATGGGCGAGGAGCTTGACAGACAATACGAACAACTGGATAAAGAGCACAAAATATCACGCTGTAGCATATGTACAGATGACCAAAGCCAGTTTGCTGTTTTACCATGCGGTCATTTATGTCTATGTGCAGGTTGTTGGGTGACACTCACGTGTGTAGGAGACATGTGTCATTGCACTGAGGCCGGCGAGAACCATCTCAAAATAAAATGTCCAATTTGTCGGAAACATGTAGCAGGAATAAAGAAAATATACCGTGCGTAAGTGTGGTGGTGAAGTAACACTAACGGCCCTTTTCAGGGCCAACCATCTTTCCCGGAAGAGGAATTTCTAACTTTGCACAAAAATTAACATCAGACCCCATCATTGTTATGCCCCAAGAAAAAAAATTCAATTTTTTCAATTTTTTAACAATTAAATATTGAAAAAACGGAAAAAGGGGAATTAGAAGGGGGGGACAAGGGGGAGGGAAGGTTGATGGAATGGCCAAAATTTTTTTTTTATTTTAAAAACAAGGAAAAAAAGATTAAAATGGAACCCAAAAAAAACTTTTTCATTTTCTATGTTTTTTAACAATTAAATATTGAAATTAAGAAAGGGGAGGGGTGAATTGGAGGGGGGGACAGGGGAGGAGGGAAGGTGGATGGAACAGCCAATCTAGGGAAGCCCCTAATGGGCCAATGGGGTCGAGTGAGGTATCAAATTGAAGGTGAGGAGAAGGGCTATCTGATGCACTGGGTATGGGATTGAACTATCGGCATTCTGCGCATGCGCGGCAGTGAAGGGTGTAAATTATCACCCTATAGCAAAAAAAATTGTTTTAAAAATGAGCCAATGGGGTCGAGTGAGGTATCAAATTGAAGGTAAGGAGAAGGGCTATCTGATGCACTGGGTATGGGATTGAAATATCGGCATTCTGCGCATGCGCGGCAGTGAAGGGTGTAAATTATCACCCTATAGCAAAAAATTGTTTTAAAAATGGGCCAATGGGGTCGAGTGAGGTATCAAATTGAAGGTAAGGAGAAGGGCTATCTGATGCACTGGGTGGAAGATTGAATTAGGGTGATTCTGCGCATGCGCGACGGTCTAAAGGTATGAAAATACACGTATTGGAACTATAATGGTGACGGTGGAAACAATGGCGTATGGTAGCCCAGTGACGTTGATAAATGGCCCTGACACGCTCATCTTCAGGCAAGACTTCAACCGGAAGTGCGGCTGCATCCAAGGGAAAATATTCTCCACGTCTCATGCTTTTCGTCTCATACAAGCGGATAGGCAGGCAGGAGGACTGGTTGGCAGGCTGGCTGGCTGGCTGATCAAGTCAGGTCAGGTAAGTCAGATTGAATACATCCTTTCCCTAAAAATCAACTCCTTTTATACATTTTACTACTGGCGGCCATCTTTTCCCACCTCCCACATGGCGGCCATCTTTTCCCACCTCCCACATGGCGGCCATCTTTTCCCACCTCCCACATGGCGGCCATCTTTTCCCACCTCCCACATGGCGGCCATCTTTTCCCACCTCCCACATGGCGGCCATCTTTTCCCACCTCCCACATGGCGGCCATCTTTTCCCACCTCCCACACATCACACATGCGCACACCGCCCCAATACCGCCACAAAACCTACACTTATGACGTCACACCAGGTTCTGCGCATGCGCAGTGAGGCGCTATTTGTTCAATTCGGGTATTGTATACTACTACCGAACCTGCCCAGAGAGCACATTTTGATAAATCATTTCCGTTTATATGCCAGTGTCTGTGACCAAATCCAGGACTGATATTTCAGTTTGTAAACCTTAAGAAAAATAAGATTGTTCAGGTTTTGGATTTAAATAAATCAACTTTATAAGTCACGCAAGAGAGTTTTTCTCATATTTTTCTTCTCATATTAACGTAATGTATCCTTTAAGTTAAAATTGTCAGATACATAGATCTCTCCATGGAATGATTCTCCATTAAAAGATATTTTCTAAATTAAAAGGCTGTTCCGATGATACCGATATGTGTGACAAATACCACCAACCGAATGTAGCATCGAAAAATGTCAAATATATGTACGATTATCATTTCCTCGTGAATTTTTTACAATATAATGAAGATTCCATAAATTTACGTACAGCTGACTGTAAACTCCATAGGATTATAAATGTATGTATTGACTGATAGTGGCCGACAACCATCACTCCAGCGATTGGTCGTTCGACCCAAGCCATTTGAATTAAAACGAGATTTCAAATTGGCTCACTATGTATAGGGCGAAAAGGCGTTCCTCAACAAGAAACATAGCAATCTGTCCCTCGGTTATACGTATACCTTGACGTAGGATTACCTTTGTCAGATTTTCTGACGATCAGGTTCATACTGTTCATATCATTCCCTCGGACAACTCTCCGCTAAACGAGAGTGGAGAACAATAGGTCAGCTGTTCCATCTGCTGTCAACGACCCCCGCAACTGGGGTTTGGATATATGCTACAACATGATCTGGCGCCCGTTTTTCTTGATAAATTAGTACGTCGAAAATTTCTGAAACTTCACTGCGTTTTGCGAGCTAGGAATCCTCCGATAATATCTGAAAATCGGGCACCGGGAATACATACTTTATTATTTGTGGCAATTTATCTGTATTTCCTAATGTTAATCTTATGTGAGCCGTACCCCAGTTATGGACGGGAACAGCCGGCTGTAACACAGGGCTGTCCGAGGCAATTGTTTCTCTGTAGGCCACATATGTGACTTAGATACTGGAGAAATAAAGAAATAAAACACTACCGGTGTGGAGGCTAAGAATGCTCGGTGGCTAAAAGTGTCCATCTCCAATCTTCTAACCAAGCTAGGACATTTTTCGCCACATTGGGGACAAGTGTCCGTTCTTAGTTGCAATAAAAAAGGTATGAAAAGGGACACTAATCACCAGGACATTCTTATCCATCACACCGGTATACTAGTACACCGGGTATATACACCTATACTCCATTATACTAAAATAGCTAGACATATCCGGTGTAACGGTAGCGTTTTATTTCCTTATTTGTCAGTTTTTGTGACTGATGAATCGTCAATTCGCTATAGTGCCTTAACCCTATCTGGCCTGGGCTTTTTGGGACCTGTCCAGGCCTGGGGGGGGGGGGGGCGAAATGGCCCCCCCTAATTATTTTTGCTTACCCCTTGCGCTAGGGGGCTGAAACTTATCACACTATACCCTTGGGTGAAGCTCTACCAGAAAATGTAAAGAAATCCAAGATGGCCGCTTTGATGACGTGACAGTGCCGTCATTTTCAAAATCGTCATTTTTTGGTCGATTTTTCGGTCAGATTTCCCGAAATTTTATTTTTGCAATTTCTCCGCAAAAACTGCATGATAAATTAGTAAATAATAATGTAATGTGAAATAAAAAAGTTTTTGCCCACTTTTCATTGCGGAACAGCAGAAATTTTGAAGAAATATGACGAAAACATCACTTTTCTGGGACCTCACGTGGACGCCATCTTGGATTTACCCATGATCCTCTGCTCGGGTGGTTATGCAAATAGGCTCAAAATGACCCCAATACGATCAACTATAAAGTCACGGAGTGTCAGCTCTCCATTTTATGTCGTTCCGAAGATAGCGCAGAAAGTTTGGTAGGGGGGGCCATGATGCCCACCCCCCCAGGCCAGGTAGGGTTCAGAATAGGCAGACATGACACATGACACAACCTATATGCCACACTTGCTGTTTGATTAGATTATCAGAATTAGACTGGAAAACATGGTTTAATGTTATCAAATAATGAATTTAATATAAAAAAAATTGTTCAGTCCACGAATAATCGAGAGGAAAAATCTGTTTAGACATCCGCATGTACAATAACAACTTTATTCGAAAACTTGTTATATTTTTAACGGTTACCCCATTAAAAAGCAAAATTAAGTTTTGAGAAGAACAGTTTTTTTTAGAAGCGAGTGTTTCGAGTCGTGATTTCAAGACGGCCCCGATATGACGAAACATATGCAATTGCGGAACAGTTAATTTATTTTTATTTTTTTATTTCTGGTTTTGTCCTCTTTCGAATTTGATGTCATACAGAGAATGGGTCTGGATTACAGGGGCTGACTTTATCAGATTCACATTAAACACACACTTAGATAATTTGGCACATTGGTCCGTGGTATCAAAGTTTGAACGGGACATTATCTTTGTAAAGTGACATGACTTTGTAGCTCTCTATCGCTGGGAGGTCAGAAAGGTCACCTGATAATTGTATTCCTCAGACATATATGACGGGAGAAGTGATATAAAGTAGACATTGGAGTGATGTTTATTGTTATCTGCTTTATGTAGAGTAGATATCTCCACTTGTAAATCCACTAACAGTTTAATATGGTTATCAAATATAAGTTAGTTTAACTTCTAACCTGTATATGCTACTGTGTTGTTGAAGTCATCTCTTTATTCCATTACGAATTCATCGACTACACTGCAAAAAGTGGTTACATGTTTAACGTTTCCTTTTGAGATGGGTAACATGTGAGATGCTTCATACTGCTACATGTTTCACCCTGTTTTCCCATGAAAACATGTCTCAAAGACGTGAGAATACAGCTATTTGAGGGTTGTGACATGTCTCAATCGCGTTGCCGTTTCACTATAATGACCCGAATAGCTGTTTGAAACATCAAAGCCGAAACACGTACAACCGAGTCGCAAAAGCGACATGTCTCAAGGAAGACAGTATAAAAGACGGATAATTTTGTCTGGTGCATGGGAGCACTGGCTTTCAAAAATTTGTTTCTGGTCTTTAGCAATCGTGAATATATCTGTCGGTATTGGGAATAAACAGACCGACCAATTTAACTGAATTACTTGGATCGTAATATAACTCTTCCAGGCCTAGGGTATTTGACAGTTTGAGGCCTGTCAAGGCCTGGCAAGAGACGCCTCCTCCCCACTAAATATATTTTCACTCCTTGATTCTAAAAGCCCCCAAAATATATCTTGGGGCCCGCTCTGCTAGAAGGTGCAAAAATCCAAAAAATTCAATCCTTGAACACTTCGCAGTTACGTCATATTCTAAATATGACTTTTTGGTCGATTTTTCATTCAGATTTTCCATTTTGTTTATTTGTGCCAGGTTCTCCGAAGTAAACTACATAGTACACTAGGGAAGAATGATCTGATGTGAAATAAAATCGCTCATGCACTCTTTTATCCACACAAAAAAAATCTCGAAGAAAAAGGTAAAACACCACTTTTCTGGTACCCCACATGATCGCCACTTTAAATTTGCCAATGATTCATACTAAAAAAATACACAGCAGTGTCGTTATAAAAAAAGAGGGACACTGATGGGGCATCATTGAGGGCTCGCGTTGGGAGAAACAACAACTGTGTTCTTTGTGTGACCAGAGCTACATCCAGTATTTTAAATGTGTTTAGCGCATCAGGATATTTTCTGAACAATACGATTGCTCTATATACGATTACAGCCTTGCGCGGGATTCGGCCATTGTATGACACAAATGACACTAAACCATGCAGGCATCTTAACATTTCAAGTTAAATACTACATAATACTTAAATTGGTAAAAACTAGGAAACGCACGTGATGTCATATAGCCAATCAAGATAGGAGCTTGCCAACACAGTGCAGCGAGGATTTTCTTTGATGTCAGCCTGTGAGATTTCCAAATATGAAGGGTGGTTGTATTGATGTTAATTTCTTTCGAATAGTCAATCAAAATTGAATTTTAAAGACGTCATACATTGTACTCTTCCTAATATGGATCACGGAATATCTATAGAGCTATGACATCATCAAAATCATATTCTCATCAGATATTGTGTTTATATGTTTAGCCAAGGCAGCACGTGTGGTGTCGACTTGGATATGCGAAGATGAAACCAGGAGGAGATAGGGGATATTATTTTTAATCTTTATGAAAATAATGAATATTGTTGGTGTGTAAAACAATTTTCCTCCTTCTCCCCTGACTGTGACCATTGTTGCGACAACTCGAGACGAGTCCAGGACTATAATAATCATCTGCGATCCGTATTCCATTTCCCGAAACGGAATGGAATTTCAACAACTCTCACTCGGAGATATTTACCGCGAGCAGATGAATGAATGATAGAATCATTTTCAAGTTACAGACATTCATGTTTGTATCTAAGTCAATAAGTATGGTCAATATCTGTATGCAATATAGTACCCCTGTTGAGAGCTACTTCCTGTGTGCTGGATTAGGCTGTATCCTGTCAACAGACTGATGTGGCAACTTGAGTAAATTATTATTGGTTAATATCTGAATGTAAATGTACCATTTGGTGTAAATCTGTGATCCAGTTCACCAAAACATGGGCACATTATTGTCGTGAACAATTGGCACTCCATGATAAATGGGTCCACATCAGGAATTGTGATGTACCGAACATATATCTGTCTGGAATGATCACATTCATTGTTAACCTGAGGAGCAAGCTTGTCTATTGTATATGTTCCTGTCTGTAGCCTATCGCTATTGTTGGTTTACACCCGAGTTGGACTTTCATCGAAGATTAGAGAATAAAAACTGATGCAAGCTGAATTTAATAAACGATTCGTGTATTTCTGTTTCTTTTACAGGCGACCTGGCGATCTGATGAAACATTTAATGGGAGATAGACTATTTTGAATCACTTCCAAGTTTGAGACATGTTCGGACACGTTTCGGTTGCGACATGTCCCAAAAGTTGGGACAAAGTCATGTTTGGGCTTAAACGTTTCATTTTGAAACATGTAGTCGGCCGTAACATGTTTCAGACTGACAGATGTACATACAACACATGTTTCACTGTGCAGGATGTCACATGTTTCAAACGGACACATGTTTAACGACGACATGTTCATATCGAGACATCATTAACACATATGAGGATGACACGTGCTTCAAATTGAAACATGAAGCCGTTTCCAAATGAAATATGTACGTACTCACATGTCCCAAAAGTTGGGACAAAATCATGTTTCATTTTGAGACGTTAAACATGTCGCCAATTTTTACAGTGTACATGCATACAATTACTCTGAAACGGCTGGCGAGTCACAGTTTGAATAAATTCAGTCTCCGCTGATTTTTTTTGATTTTTTTTTTAGTAGGACAGGAGAAAAAAAAATAAAGTTTTGAAACATTTTGCCAAAATAAAATGTTGGATTCGAATTGAATTTGATTAAATAATTGTTCTGCTTTGCTTTTGATAGAATGTTGATGAAATGAGAGTTAGTTTATCGTTAAAATCATTTCGTTTTTTCAAAGTCCTTATAGTTTACCTAGTCGACCTCCGATATGTTCCAATATCTTGAAATCAACGATTCTCAGCGAAAGCAGGAAGTTTTCCACATATTTATACACGTTTAAAACTAAAGTAAATTAAAGCATAGCAACTGTTCTGTTATGAAACCATGATATATTTTTAAAATAGGGACAAAAATGGCATGTTTGAATAGTTCTTAAATGTTATTTCAATGAAAGTTTGAGGACATTTTTCGCCAGAAGTATACCTATCCAAACACCTTTTTATCAAATATTTTCCATGTGCAATAATATTGCATCAAGATTTAGGTCGGAAAATGTCGGCTTGTTAATTTAAAGATATTTAAACTTGTCTGAGGGGACATTAATCCTGTTACAACAACAACATGTCGGAACATTAGCCATGTTAACGTATATGATTTACATCGATGTGGTTGCCATGTAAACTATCTTGGTTATGAATGAGACTGATTTATCAGTCATTGCCAATACCGAATATAGCGGACATAGCAAGAATATTCTCAGTATTGGAAGATGAATTTTCTGTTTATAAAATAGATAATATTATCATAATTAGATCGACATGGTTGTAACAGATACCATACCCTTTTATGTTTATTCTGTTTTATTTGTTTTTTTTTTATAAAATTGATTCTATTTCCTAAAATATCGGTTGGTCAGTATATTAGATATGGATTCAGTATACTTTTCTTTTTGAGTACTCCTTAATCTATAGCTATAGTCCGTCTGCATAAATATACTCTCTAAAAAAAGTTGAGTGAAATTTCACTCAAGAGTGGAATTTCATCCCACTCAAAACTTGAGTGAGATTTTCACTCAACTTGAGTTACTTTTCACTCAACTTGAGTTAAACGCACTCAACTTGAGTGACATTCACTCAAGTATAAGAGTGGAAATTCAACCCACACAAGTTGAGTGAACTTGAGTGGTTTTAACTCAAGTTGAGTGAAAAATAACTCAAGTTGAGTGAAAAGCAACGCAAGTTTGAGTGAACAGGTACATTTCACTCAAACTGGAGTGGAACAGTTCACTCAAATTTTTTAGAGAGTATATACCTCCAAATACATGCATGTACTTTAGTTTAGACACAAGTGCTTCTACAAATTATTATAGTAACTCTTGTTCTTCTTAGATGTATTAAGCATATACGTATTTATTAAGCATATACGTATTTATTAAGCATATACGTATTTATTAAGCATATACGTATTTATTAAGCATATACGTATTTATTAAGCATATACGTATTATGTTTTTAAAAGCATACTAGATTTCCCAATGTTGGTATGATATTAAATTATCTATAAGATTTTCACGTTGTATATCATTTATAAACAGAGAATCGAAGTTGTGGAGACTGGGGGTACAGTGAGACATGGGGCTCATGGGAACAAACCATCTAACTCCTATGTTCACTACAGGAGTAACTTATTATTACCAGCAATAAGCGACCACCCCCATGCACACAACTTGTACCTATATTGACTCTGAAGTAAACACCTCAACGATAAACAATTAGGGGCAAAAAGAAGTTTTCGGTACTTCATTGCTGTTTTGGATATATTAAAAGATGGTAGAGAAAGGTAAAATTTAATTGTATAGATTTATTACCTCAAATGTATGTATTAGATTTTTCCCCAAAACGGAATACATCATGCATCCGGACGGACTGGCACACTTTTGCTGTGGCGCACTGGTACCGCCATAATACTCAAATGTTGAAATTTATACTTTCATCTTAAAATGTTATTAAGGTGCATTATTTTGTTTCCTAGATAGTAGTTATTACTCATATCATGGAATTTGATGTGTTTTACTAAAAGTGTCAAAGTCAGATGCTTCGGCTGGAATGGGAATCACACAAAATATGTTGTCTTCAAATTTGGCCTCTGAGAAATATTTTATGTAACGCAGGGGTCTAAATAGCAACTAACTTAACCGTCACTGATGAATCCTTTAAACTCTTATGAAACATAACAGTATATACTTGATTCAAAATGTATTTCAGTTATTGTCCCACTGTGCCCCAGTGCATCCCGTACCTGGGGGACACTTTTTTATTTTTTTTTAAATGTAATTATGGAGAAAATATAGCAGATATTTTAGAATTTTTTGTACTTGAAATTGTATATGCCAAATAACATAGACCCAGTAGGAGTCGATTCAGCATTTCTAAGAACTACTGTCATACACCAACGATGGAAAACGTATTTTGGAGGGACACACTTTTAGCCTGGACAGAATTTTAAATAAAACTAGATTACAAAGATCTTTGTATGATTATGCCATACTAAATATTAGTTATAATTAGAGCATATAAGACTAATAATAACGGAGATATTGAAAAAGGTGAAATATTTCCAGTGTACCCCATAATCTCCCCATAATCTCCCCTAATCTCCCATAATCTCCCCTAATCTCCCATAATCTCCCCTAATCTCCCCATAATCTCCTAATCTCCCATAATCTCCCCTAATCTCCCATAATCTCCCCTAATCTCCCATAATCTCCCCTAATCTCCCCATAATCTCCCCTAATCTCCCCATAATCTCCCCTAATCTCCCATAATCTCCCTAATCTCCCCATAATCTCCCCTAATCTCCCATAATCTCCCCTAATCTAGATGGACTGGATCAACTGTGTAAACTGTGTCACTATGTTGTAAGTTCAAGAGGAATTTCATGATATCCTGTCGTGCTCGATCGATAAATTATGTAACTTATAATGTCGTCATCTACACTATTATTAAGGTGGTGGTGATTTTCCATGTTTTTGTCTTTTTTCAGTAGGTTACCTCCCTTCCCTAGGTTAAGAGATAGGGAATTACTTTAAAAGTTTTCTAGCTAAGAATTCTGCACAGCAACCTTCATTCTATTTGATAAATTTTGATAGACATTGTGATTATCTTCAAACATTTACAATACAAGAAAAACTATTTATAAGATTTTTTTCATGAATATGTTTCAAAACCCGAGCTATTCCCTATGTTTTCTGGGTTATCAAATGAAGCATGAGTCAGTCATCACCCTTAAAAGGTGGTGGCCGTTACCATTTGAAGGTGATGGCTCTAACTCATCACCTTTTGAAGGTGATGGCCAGGTCTGATCACCATTAATGTGTGATGAGCCATTACCTTTTTTCTGGCTGTGGATATTACACAATTATGAATGCAACAACACACATTATTCAAAAAGTTAAATAGTTTGATTTACCACCAGCGGACATCCTTAAGCAGTGACACCATGGTGTCTCTCCAGGATACGATGGTCAGCAATATACCATAATATACGGTAGTCCTTGATGTTGACCCCCGTAGTCTAGAAGACGCGCATGGTGTCACTTTTTAAATAATATATGTGCTGATACTCTTAAATAAATTTTCAGTGATATCGAGAGAAATGCATAGGGAATAATTACGCAAATCAATTTAAATACTTTATTTCACCATTGTAGCCAAGGGGCACTAATGGCATGAAAATATTATCTCATTGATGGTGGTGTCATTAATGAATAAAATGTCGGTAGTCTGAGATACCGAGATATGACACTAGGTCGCATCATAAAGATTATATAATAAGCTCCAAGATCGCATCAAGCATAATTCGACATGATAAGAAGTACAGCCAGTCAAGATAATACGGACAGCTTGAAAACCAAACTTCGCTGGAAAACCAGCATCGTTCTCCATTTTCGTATGATATCTCGAAGTGCAAGGTGTTCTGGTATGAAACAGACCTATCGGATTGACGACTGCTGTTCACCACGGATGGATATGCACATCGACTGACAACCGTCAAAACGGTGTAAAATGAAAGAATACCCTGTTGGAAAGAAAGTCAGACTCCTATTGCTTAACCCAGCTAAAACAATTTGTCCTGAAACGCACCTCAGGTGAGACATAATTTCAAGAAGAGAATCATATCAAAAGGGACATGGTTTCTTGGGACATTTACCCCATCAGACATCCACGACGCTCAGCCATTAACATCAGATGAGCTGTTTGAGCTGATCTGTCATCACAGCTCCCGAGCTAGCGCCGGTGCTAGAGGCCGTGTGGATACTTCGTTGTCTCCACATGAACCTCTGCAATAAAAGCGCGGCTGAGATACTAAGACTACGTCTCGGGTCTGAATGTTTAGGTGCTGAGGGATGCTTTCCTGTAGAGTCATATGTTTGCTTTGTAGTCGCCAGACGTCGTCAGTTTTCCCCATCTCTTGCATATCGCTCCAATTCTTTCATTTCACATCGGCTGGTTACGGCCAGATGTATGATGTGTAAGGTGTCATTCATACAATACACAGTGGAACCTGGGAATAATGACCGATCATGGGATCGGGTGAAAATGTCGGTTTTCCCAGGGATCGCGATGGAATCTTCTGCATCAGTCCAAACAACAACAAGTTCACCGCTAAAGGAAGAAAGTACCGGTATTGTGTTGACTGCCTATACAATTCATAACCATCTCTTGTTACAAAGTTTTCCAAAACAATATAAATATTGATAAGTGATGTGTGAATAACATAGCAACAACAGATTTAAATCAAATGTAGTTTTTCTTTCCAACAAGACCCCATACAAATTTCAATATATGTATTTGACTCTGTGCATGTTCTGTATCCTTCCTATATACGTTGGGATATATGACCGATAGTTTGGAAGGTTACCAACTCTGATGACCAGGAGATTGATGGGCTATATTTCTGGACTGGTCTTCCATTGATAATCTTTGACAGTTTCAGATAACCTCGGATCTAGTTAGATAACCTCGATCCAACCCGTATAAACACACCATACATATGGGTCTAATCGGATTAACCCAACTTACTCAAACCGCTATTGTTTTTCAATTTCGGATGAACGTTGACCATCTGTATGGGTCAGCCCTTCATGGTGACGGTTTGTCCTCCTTTATGATCTATATAGGGGTTACCGTACCACAAAGTATGGCAAGCTATATATAAAGCTACTTCCGATGAACCTATATACACAGATCCACATCTATATATCTCTATACAAATTGATATCATCTGGGATAATATTCGTCCCAGATATCATGAAGTGTATCAATTTCATGTTGTCACATCACAGGAGGAGGCTGACTTCGAAAATATTAGTGAGAAGCAATTTGTAGATCAATATTTCGACATATATTCATTCATGTCATCGTCAGTCTAATATTTTCGGAGGTCCCCCGCTCCTGTGATTTCTATCCTGCACGCTTAAAACTAAAGTGTTGAAACTCACTCTGAAAGTGTTGAAATAATCCTTTAACTGGTTAGAGTGAAAAAAGGGAGGTAAAAAAAGTCGTTTTTGCTTAATGATTTCTGATTTAACATTTTAACACTCCAAAATCTTTAGGTGACTTAGCTTACACATTGTAACATGTCGTAACAGTGGTTTTTTCTAATAAAAGCGTGCATAGACAAAACATGTCGTTTATTATTATACAAATAAGGTAGACGACAATTTGTTTTTTAATACTATTCGACCTGGATGTTTATGGTCACCTGTAGCGGATGTCTCTTAGTTTTTTTTTATTCCTGACTTTATTGGACAAGAACAGCATTTTAACCTGTTTAAGGGTGTCCACAGTGACTGCTCTTGTAAGTGTAGTCACTGTGGGCACCCTTAATTATGCCCCCCCTCTAACTAGAGGGGGGGCATATAGCGATCGCTTTGTCCGTCCGTCCGTCTGTCCGTCCGAATTTCTTGTCCGCGCAATATCTCGGTTAATATTTGATGGACAGGATTGAAACTTGCATGGAATGTGCTCAGTGCCTCGTAGTTGTGCAGCCTAGAGTTTTTTCCGAGTTCCGGTATAATTTTCAAGAGTTATGGCCCTTTTTCTGAAATCTCTGTGAATTGGACTTGTCCGGGCTGGATCTTGGTTAATATTGTATGGACAAGTATGAAATTTGCACGATATGTGGTCAGTGCCTCACAGTTGTGCAGCGTGAAGTTTTTCCACGTTTCGCGTATATTTTCAAGAGTTATGGCCCTTTGTTCTTGAAATATCCATGAATTGGGACTTATCCGGGCTGGATCTCGGTTAATATTGTATGGACAAGTATGAGATTTGCATGATATGTGGTCAGTGACCCGTAGGTGTGCAGCATGAATTTTCTCTGCTTGCGGTTATATTTTCAAGAGTTATGGCCCTTTGTTTATCAAATCTAAGTGAATGGGATATATTTATTTTTCCAGGCTGGATCTCGGTCCATAACCCATTTGAACCAGGAAAATGGCTATATTATATGTTATTCTACATTCCAAAGCAGACAACATAGGTCCTGAAGTATGAAATTGCCCCAAAAAGAGTGAATTGGGTGCAAAATTCAAAGTTCACTGATCGCTTCGTAATTTCACCACAATATACTCCCAAGGAATGTAGGTCTCATAACCAGGTCACATTTTCGGATTTGGCGAAGCCCTGGCGACCATCTTGCATCGAAACATCGTATTATCACTTGTTGGTTGATACTTGGAATATGTATTATGTGAGGCATGGCAAAAAAAGTGACTGAAACAGAATTTTTATAATTATCCAAATTAGGCCACCAACCAATAAAGAACAGAACAATGGCGGGGCAGTGTCGGATTAAAGCGGAAGGGGGGGCATACAATTGAGCAATCTCTGATTGCTTCCTTCCTGTGTGTGTTATTTCAACACTTAAGTTTTAAGCGTGTGTATATGCTCTATCACATTTATAGATTATATTAGAACAAATTGACTCAATGAAATGATATCTCCGTCTTACATCTACGGTGGAGCATATACAACATGCCAATGATTTTATTTTCGGTTTAAAATTTTGGGACAGTCCTACCAGACGAAAGCTATAGGGGAAAACTTTATCGGTGGAAACCCTTTTGAACTGGGAGGTTCTCACCCAGGTGAAAAAGTTTCAACCCAGGTGAAAAAAGTTCTTCTCGCCCAGGTGAAGAGATTCCCACCCGGGTGAAAAGTTTCCGTCCAAGGTGGAAAGGTTCTCATTCAGGGAAATGGTACCCACCCAGATGAAAAGGTCCCGACACAGGTGAAAAGGTTATCGCCCAGGGGAAAAGGTTCTCACCCAAATGAAAAGTTCTCACCTAGGAGAAAAGGCTATCACCCAGGTGGGAAGGTTTTAACCCGAAGCAAATTTTTCACCCTGGGGAAAAAGGTTCTCACTCGGGCGAAAAGGTTTCAACCCATATGAAAAGGTTTCAATCCAGGTGAAAGGTTTCTACCAATGTAGAAGCTTTGTCACGCAGCTGGAAAGTCCCAAAAATTTAAAGCGAGCTTAAAATGACTGGCATGGCGTGGTAAGTCTGAAGAATCTTTCACGTTCCCATCAAGGTAGAGCGGTTCTCACTGAGGTGAAATGGTTCTCACAGAAAAGAACTCACTGACCCAGATGAAAGTTTCCACCTAGAGGAAAAGATTTCAGTCCGAGTGAAAGAGTTCTCACCCGGGGCAAAACGTTTTCCCCCAAGTGAAAAGTTTATCACCCAGGTGAACAGGTTCTCATCAGGTGGAAATGTTCTCACCCAATTAAAAGTGTTCCCACTCAGGAGAGAAGGTTTTCACTCAGGTGAAAAAGATTCTTACCCGGAAAAAATGTTTCGCAGCCAGGCTGAAAGTTTCCCACCCAGTTTAAAACTTTCTAACCCAGGTGAAAACGTTTCCACCAGATTAAAAGGTTTCAGCCCAGGTGGAATCCTTTTTAACTAGGAGTTTCCACCCCGGTTTCTGCCCAGGTGAAACCCTATTAATCTGGGAGTTTTCACCCAGGTGAAATGTTCTAACCAAACTGAAAATCCCAGCTCTCTCAGGTGAAAATTCCCCCCCGAGAGAGGTTTCCACCCGAGGGAAAAGTTTTCCACCCAGTGGAAAGCTTCTCACCCAGGTGAAATGATTTCCACCGGTGTGAAAATTTTCTCACCCAATGAAAAATGCTCTCACCAGGTGACAATTTTATCACCCAGGTGAACAGGTTCTCATCCAGTCGAAAATGTTCTCACTCAGGCGTTTAACCCAAGTAAAAGCGTTCCCACTCAGGGGAGATGGTTTTCACCGGGGTGAAAAGGTTCTCATTCAAGTGGAAAGGTTCTCACCCAGGCGGAGATGTTCTCACTCTGGCGACGCGGTTTCTACCCAGGTGAAACCCTTTTTAACTGGGAGTTTTCACCCAGGTTACTACCCAGGTGAAACCCTTTTAATCTGGGAGTTTTCTTCCAGGTGGGAAAGTCTCCCACCCAAATGAAAATGGTCTAACCAGGTGTAAAGTTTCCACCAATAAGAAAAGATTCTCACCTAGGTGAAAGTTTATCATCCAGGTGAACAGGTTGTCACCTAGGTGGAAATGTTCCTACCCAAGTACAAGCGTTCCCAGAATTTAGGTTTTTAATTACATAGTATATTGGCTTGTAACTTACAAAAAGACATTTGAAGAACCACAGAACAGCCAATATCTCGATTTTCCAAACAAACAAAACCATGAAAACCAAACAAAAGCATTCAAATCCAACAATAAACCATTAAATCCAGCGAGAAACCAGTACATCCAGCCAGAAAACACTGAGAATTACGGACAACCAACACCATCTACAATGGGACAAAATATGAGATAGATATTTTCTGAATTATAGGATCAAATAGAGAATATTGTTGGAATATGTGGTAAATAGCTGTCCTATGAGATATATGTTTGTCTCATCACCATTATCTCGCTGTTATGCCTGTAGATGGTCATGATCAAGAACCATTTTAGCAATCCAGATGCCTATATGGTAGATGGGTTACCTCCCCTTCTTTCCAATACGAAGGACAGGTGGCGTCTACCGTTTCGTAGTCAAATTGTGTCTGAATATGAACAGGATTCGCCGTTTTTCGGCAGTCGTCGTTTGCACCTAGCTCTGTGTAAACACAGTGATCCACGTGTAGCCTACTGTATATTTGTTTTTAGTTTAACATTGGATGTTCTACAATATCTGGTTCGTTCCTGATTATATCTTCGTCTTTTAATGAGGGCGAATAAAGAAATTGTCGTAAATTCAGTATGTCAGCGAATATCTCTCTACTGCTTTGATAGCAGGGGCAGTAACCCAGTCCAGGGGCAGTAACCCAGTCCAACGGCAGTAACACAATCCAGGGGCAGTAACACAGTCTACCTATGCTATCGCCCAAATTGAGGATATATGGATTCATGAACTTAAGTCTGTTCATTTTAATGGGGGACTTGTACAATACCAACAATCCAATAAGATTCTGTAATTGCCACTTCCTGTTTGTCGATTTTGGCCCACTTAGCCAATCAGCTGACAGAACTAACACTTCCGGTTCATCTTCTGGTCCTATTGTGCAAGCCTTCCATTAGTCGCCTACTTTGAAGCATATCAATGGATGATTCCGCATAAATTTAGTTTTTTTGCAGCGAGTGTAACTTAACTCTACAGGACGACTGCCATTTTGTCGTAATATTGATAGCATATCACGTTTCAAAGAATGCTTGTTTCGTGTTCCGAGGCTGAATTTCACAGGGTAACGCCATAAGGTATTGATTTTTCTCAAAGACAAAGGTAACTGAGGATTTTGTCGATTTATCCCATGCATAATCAAATTGCCGAATGTTGAACTGTACACACGTTGTATGATCATATGCCATAACAGCAATACAATATGACGTCACCCTGTGCAATTAAGCCTCTGTACATAACACAACTATTATGGAAGTTTATATGCAGAGAATTAATAAGTTCGTATGAAACGTGATATTTAATCAATACCACATCATCCAGTCACCCTGTTTGTTTTATACGCTGCAAAAAAAAATTATGCGGAAGCAACCGCTGATTTATTCTAACTTGTAATGAAAAACAAGGAAGACAGAAAGAAGGAGAGAAATGTTTGTCGGGTATTTCTTCATATCCAGCCGTATTTACTTCGACTTATATATTGCTCTTTTTATCGTTCAGTCGACCATGACGATTATTATGCCGAGGGACGGGAGTGTGTTAACTGTGGAGCGATATCTACTCCGCTATGGCGGCGAGACGGAACCGGACATTACCTCTGCAACGCATGCGGACTGTACCATAAAATGAACGGTGTCAACAGGCCACTTATCAAGCCACAGCGCCGCCTGGTGAGTGAAACAGAAAACAAATGTTATTTATTTAATACAGGATTTACGGAATAAAATCTATAAATTTTTATTTATTTGTTAATATAGTATCTAAGAGTTCCATCGACAAAGTGGTAAATGGTTGGTTTTCCGTTATTTTGAATCATTACATGCCAAAACCCTTTCCGAATCACCACTTGTAATTTGGAGCAATCGTTTACAATCTGATTAAAAACAGGTCCAAACTGGCGTGAGTGCAAAAGCCATTTTCGCGTCAGAATATCGCCGAATGACCTTGAGATATCAGGGCCTGATCCAGGACGTTTTTGAACCCGTTATAACGGGTTTGGGCTAGGCGAGTTTGGGCGCCCAAATGCAGTTTGAAAAAAATATTTTTGCGATAAAAATAAACTCCGCGTGTGGAAAATATATCAGGGAAATGCCAAAACCAGTGAAATCAATCGAATATAGTACTTAAGACAAGTTACCAGCAAGTGATCGATCCCTCGTCTTGTAAACGTTCGTTGTAATCACCGCCGGAAGGAACTGTCAAATTACAGTGAAGGGAGATAATTCGTTTTACAATCTCCGTCGCATATGTACAGTTTAGTTCATATCGCATATATAGCGAACGTAGCTGTACGGAGATGCTCATTACTATTTGCGCCTTTTCTGGCAAAAGAGTTCCATATTCCGCATGGTCGGTATTTCATAATTTGAAGTTGACGGAATCATGCCGAGACCTAAAACGACTCGTAGAAGTCATAACAAAAATGCGAAGACCTATAGATCGGGAGTGGGCGATCCGGTTCTGGACAGTTCTGTCAAAATAACGAGCTTCTTTGCAAAAATAAGGACAACAGAAGATCATGGGGAGACTGAAAATTACGTCCAAAATGAAACTGAATGTTCAGACGGCGAAGTCGCAGGCCTAGGCGAAACTGATTTTGCCGCTGGTCAGTGTGAAACTGTAGTCGAAAAAAACAATGAATCAAACAGAAACGAGAATTCTAATAGTACAGATATGGATAGAGAAATATCAGAGGAAGTCGACAGTGCGGCTGCCCCAGTTTCGTTAGAACCAGATAGGTTTGATGGGCGTGCAACTGCAGACAGACAAGGCCAGTCGCGTCGCCAATGGCAGAAAATGTTTTCTTGGCTGTATTACAGTGATGATCAAGAGGGTTGGAGATGTAAACTTTGCGAGGAATATGCAACTGTAGGGGATGATAGCTGGAGAAATAAAGCTGTAAAAGTGGATGACCACCCAAATAGTGTCTTACAAAATCACGAACGTGGACAAAAACACCAAAATGCTATTCAGAATAAAAGAACTGTACAGAAAATGCTGGCTAAGGGTAGTGTACTAAAACAGTTGACTGAGGGTACAAATCATCAGGAACAAAATGAAATGACAAGAAATCGGCGTGTTATACACAAATTAGTGAAAATAACTTATTTCATTTCGCGGAAGAAATGGGCAGTAAAACAAAATTTTGAGGATGTTGTGCGTTTTATTGGTAGCTTGGGCGAAGAAGACCTTCAGAAACATTGTCTGACAAGTTCTAAAAATGCAACACACATGTCAACAACAAGTGTTGAGAGTTTCTTGGAAGCAATAAACAGTTGTTTAGAGAGTGACATTCAGGACAAATTAGCTAGTTGTGCTGGATTTAGCATTTTGGCAGATGAAAGTACTGATGAAAGAGACAGAGAACAAATGACTGTATTCGTTAGATATGTAGACAGAGCGACACACACAGTTCACGAAGTTTACCTGACAATAGTGCAAATAGGTGCAGACAAAACAGCAGGTGCATTGCTTAATGAAATCATTGGTGTGCTGACAAGGAAAGGCCTGAATCCTAAACACATTCGGTTTTCTGGGTTTGACGGCACAAACACGATGAGTGGGGAGAAAACCGGGCTGCAGCGCCGTGTACGCCACGTGTCCCCACATGCATTGTATGTCAACTGTCGTAACCACAAATTAGCGCTTGTGTTCGTTCACCTAATGAAGAAATTTCCCCAACTTCAACAGTTGGACAGAGTTCTTCTGTCAGTCTGGAAATTATTCAAATATTCAACTATTAAGTTTGCGGTGTTCGAGGAAGCACAGGTTGCAGAGGGTCTCTTTCCAGTAAAGATTCTGAAAGCATGCACAACGCGCTGGCTTAGTCATGGTGAAGCATGTTGCAGAGTCATCTCAAGATGGGATCAGTTGTTGGATTCCCTCGATACGCTCTATCAAGAACGGGGTGAACCAGAGGTCAAAGGATGTCGAGATCAGCTTCTTCAGGTCTGCCTTATGATATTACTTTTGGCAGATATACTTATTGCTGTCAACCAGTTCTCGAAGTTCCTGCAAAGAAAAAACCTGGACTACACGTCAATTCCTATCAGATTTACAAAGCTGAAATCTGCCATAAAAGATTTACAAACAAATTTGGACAAAGCAAAAAACTTTTCCAAGGCAGCTGACTTTGTGGAATCCTCTAATCGCAGGGCAGAGAATGGGAGATCACTGCGCAGACAAACAGATAGGGGCCAGGAAACAGTAACTGAAACAGTGACAAGATTCAAACAGAAGGTTGCCCAGCCTTTTCTTTCAGCTCTTCTCCAGGAACTTGAGGAGTCGGTTTCAGACACTGGTACCATCTTAAAACACTTTGACGTTTTTAACCCTGGACTTTTATTGACACACTCGGACAGAGTAGCCCATTTGGATGCCCTCATTAATTTCTATGGTACAGTGAATGTGGACACTTTTCAGGGAAACACTGTTCAATCAGATGCACTAATCGATCGTGCAATGGCATCGGAGGAGAAAACTGATTTCTTGGAGGAGTTTGACACAGCAGTTGAATGCTGTAACAATGACCGAAGACAGGAAGTTACTGAAATGGTACGACAGAAAAAAATACCACACAACGAGGCAGCCACTTATATAGACAGCCATCCGGTAGAGTCAACCTGTGTTTTCAGAAAAATGTGTGGAACTGGCAGTACAACTACAACACCGAACTGTACTCAGTTATTTGAACTCGGGCTGTTGATTCCTCCGTCAACTGCTAATGTTGAAAGGGGATTTTCTGCTATGAACCTGATTTGTAGTCCATTGAGGGCATCACTGAACCAGACTAACCTGGACTATCTTATGAGAATATCCCTAAATGGTCCTCCAACTTTATCAGATCAGTTCACTGGGAAGATTGTGAACTATTGGTTTTTGAAAAAGAATAGAAGACTGTGAATTCCTTGACAAGACAGTAAATTTATTGACCAAATCGTACAAGAATTAGAGGTATTGTAATTACTTATCTGAGAAGAGACTTGCGAAACAGGTGTAAATCATGTACAAGTTTTACAAAACATTAAAGCAATGCAGTACAACTCAAATATAAGGCATACAATATTTTATTTTATTTCAGATCAAATTATTAGTTCAAATCACAAATATGGTAGAAAACACACTGACAAAATGTACAAATTTCTCTGAAATATTTGATGACATTTTATGCTCAAAAATGGCCACGAATGCATTTCTGAGCATCTAGGACCCCAGAGCTTCCAGGGGCCTAGGCGGCCCCTGGACCCCGGCCTATTTCGAACGGCTCGCTGCGCTCGCCTATCTTGAAAGGGTGCCCAAACTCAGAGGCTAGATCAGGCCCTGGATATAAAGTAGTCCAGATTCAAAAACCTCATTATGGATAGGGTTTTACTCTGATTGGGTAGCTTCGAGACTGTGTGATCACCATCTCTTCGCGACTGTGTGGATCACCATGTCTTCGAGACTGTGTGAATCATCTGTTCCGAGACCGTGTGGATCACCATATCTGCGAGACTGTGTGGGTCACCATCTCTTCGAGACTGTGTGACAATCTCTTCGAGACTGTGTGAATCACCATCTCTTTCGAGATTCTGTGGATCACCATCTCTGCGAGACTGTGTGGATCACCATCTCTTCTAGACTGTGTAAATCACCATCTCTTCGAGATTGTGTGGATCACAATCTCTTTGAGACTGTGTGGATCACAATCTCTTCGGGACTGTGTGGATCACAATCTCTACGAGACTGTGTGGATCACAATCTTTTCGAGGAGGTGTGGATCATCATTTCTTCCAAGACTGTGTGGAACACAATCTCTTCGAGACTGTGTGAATCACCATCTCTGCGAGACTGTGTGGATCACCATCTCTTCGAGACTGTTTGAATCACCATCTCTTCCGAGAATGTGGATCACCATCTCTGCGAGACTGTGGATCACCATCTCTTCGAGACTGTGTGAATCACCATCTCTTCCGACACTGTGGATCACCATCTCTTCGAGACTGTGTGGATCACAATATCTTCGAGACTGTGTGGATCACAATCTCTCCGAAACTGTGTGAATCACATTCTCTTCCGAGACTTTGTGGATCACCATCTCTTCCACGACTGTGTGGATCACCAACTTTTGGAGACTGTGTGAATCACCACCTCTTCGAGACTGTGGATCACAATCTCTTCGAGACTGTGGATCACAATCTCTTCGAGACTGTGTAGATCACAATCTCAGTTTCGGTTGTTTTCGGATAAATACTTCTGCCGCGAGGCTATAATTTCATCACAGAAGTGTAAAATTATATATACATAAAAAACTTAAACGAGCAAAAAATATCGTAAGACATAGAAATATTGACCTAGTGATTGTAATAATACATTGTTTCATTTGTTCTGCAGGAAGAAGTTGAAGAGCGTAAAAAATACGCGGAGGTAAAATATGAGAAGGTAAGAGCGTTTCCCATGAAGTACTAAAGTATATATTCGGAAATCATTAAAAGTCTTCTGAAGATGGACCTACAAGTGTCCAGTCCTTCTTGGTATTTACGACAGGAACATTATATTGGGTACAATTGAGCCGGGTTGTAATAGGCTGGGTTACTGCACCCTGGACTGGGCTACTGCCCCTGGGCTTGGTTACTACCGCTGGACTGGGCTACTGCCCCTGGACTGGGTTACTGCCCCTGGACTGGGTTACTGCCCCTGGACTGGGTTACTGCCCCTGGACTGGGTTACTGCCCCTGGACTAGGTTAACTTCCCTGTTATCGAAGCGAAAAGTGGGACCAGCCCACAATTGTTTTCCTTACTTATTATGCAACCGTATAAACAATTCTGAAAAAATACACAAACATCCGGAGGCAAAAATCCTTTCAGCCTTGCAAGAAACACGCTTTGACATCACAGGTTAAATTCTTGAGAGATACTGCCCATGGAAATCTCAAGGTACCGCGACCATTAGCAACTGGAGGACATTTGAAGACAATCGGAACGTTTTATACTATATTCGTGGAGCAGGGACTAACTATAGTCTAATGCCAAGTAGGAGAGGTAACCACTTTAACTGTGTTTCATTCCAAGAGAAAATATTTCAAAAAATAAATTATTTTCACCTAGAGGATTCGGAAAACGCACACATACGGTTGATACTGAATCTTAATATGATAATGGATTTTTTCTGTTGCCAGTAGTTTGCCCGATAATTATGTCTCCCCCAACTATGTTGGGGGAAGACATCTAGTGTTTGTGCTGTCTGTCTGTCTGTCTGGTTGGATGTCTGGATGTCTGGATGGATGTCTGTCCGTCCCCTTGCCTTGTCTGCAAGATATCTTGAGAACTACCGGATGGAATTTCACCAAACTTGGATGGAAGCTTCATTGGGATAGCCCCCTCATTTGATTAGGGTTTGGTGTGTGTGCGTGCATTCATCCGTGTCCGGTGTCCGTCCGTCCGTCCATCTACTTGTACATGTATATACAGGCCTTGTCTGCAAGATATCTTGAGAACTACTGGATGGAATTTCACCAAACTTGGATGGTAGCTTCAGTGGGATAGCCCCCTCATTTGATTAGGTTTTGGTTCGTGTGCGTGCATTCATCCGTGTCCGGTGTCCGTCCGTCCGTCCATGTACTTGTACATGTATACGGGCCTTGTCTGCAAGATATCCTGAGAACTACTGGACGGAATTTCACCAAACTTGGATGGAAGCTTCATTGGGATAGCCCCCTCATTTGATTAGGTTTTGGTGTGTGTGCATGCATTCATCCGTGTCCGGTTTCCATCCCTCTGCCCATGTACTTGTACATGTATATGTATATATGTATACAGGCCCTTTCTGCAAGATATCTGAAGAACTACTGGACAGAATTTCACCAAACTTGGATGGAAGGTTCATTGGGATAGCCCCCTCATTTGATTAGGTTTGGGTGTGTGTGTGCATTTATCCATGTCCATCGTCCGTCCGTCCATGTGTATACAGGCCTTGTCTGCAAGATATCTTGAGAACTACTGGATGGAATTTCACCAAACTTGGATGGAAGCTTCAGTGGGATAGCCCCCTCATTTGATTAGGTTTTGGTGTGTGTGTGCGAGCATTCGTTCGTGTCCAACTGCGATGGCAGCTTTATCGTGATGGCCTCCTCATCTGATTAGGTTTTGGTTTGTTTGCGTGCATCCATCTGTTTCTGATGTCCAGCTTTGTTACATGTATGTACAGGACTACTCTTGTCTACAAGATATGTGGAGAACTACTGGATGAAATTTCACCAAACTTGGATGGAAGCTTCATTGAAATGGCCTTATGATCTAATTAGGTGTTGGTGTGAGCTAGTGCTTGCGTGGGTCCATGTAAAATGTGCTTATCTGTCTGTCCAATTTCTGTTCACTCCATATCTTGGAAACTACTGAAGGCAGATGCATGAAACTTCTATACGGTACAGCATGTATACTATAGGTGTGACTCTTGTATGTTTTGCATCTTTCCTAATGTGAACAGTTTCGAAATAGTTGATGCTTCACAATTACATGTATTCCACATCGGTTGGACGCTGTAGATGGCGGCAATCCACTCATTGCTATATAAATCCCGACTCCTCACTGGGTTACTGCAACAATGAAAATCGCCTCTTTGTAATTAATATTTTTAGATGCGCAGCTTTGTTTACGATACTTATTGCTACATTCATTTTATAGCACTTTCCCTTAAATTATGTGCCCACTCAAGGCAAGGTGGGAGGTTGGGGGAGACGTATATGTTTTTGCTTAAAAAAACAACCAGCATAGGCTTCATGCCGGAGCGGCAACTCAAGGGTCAAAGCGGAACCTCTAGTTTTCTTTACAAACGTTCACGGGCCAAAACCATTTCGTTTTCAGTTTGAATGAAACATTATCGACTCCATTTCTTGTTATGTCATCCCCCGCTATCGGACAAATGCAACAATGTCGCTGTGACTATATGGCGCACTATTGTGCAGCTCAGCAGTACAGGCCATAAATCTCAAATCTGCTTTATATTTTTACCCCAGCCTGTCCTGGGAGAACGGTGGATTATACCTTAACCCCTCCTTCATCAAACTTTCTAACCTATCTCCGGAACGAAACAAAATTCAGAGCTGACACTGTGACTTTATAGACTATTGTTTTGGGGTTATTTTAACTCTATTTTATCTCTACGAGCTAAGGGTCGTGGCTATTGAAAATGGCGGCCGCGAGGGTGTACCTGAAATGTTGTGTTTTCGACGTTTTTCTTCAAATGTTTTGCCAGTTTATGCCTAAAAGTGTTCAAAAGTATTTTATTTCACTTCAGATCATTATTTTCTAATTTATATTGCAGTTTTGTATAAATAAAAAAATCAGCCAAAAAACCTTCTTTTCAGAATACAGTCGGGAATCGGAGAATGGGGTTAGCTTGTGCGAACTGTGGAACATCCACCACAACACTATGGCGGAGGAATTCGGAGGGAGAACCCGTATGTAACGCATGCGGACTTTACTACAAACTGCACCAGGTAAGTATCTCTATGGTAACGGTGGCGGCCGCCTTGTGGTATTCTTCTGGCATTTGATCGTGTTGCTCTTATTGTCAGATAGTGACAGTGGGTCACAACTTCGACAACAAGAGAATGTCTGTCAGTTCCTGACTCAATGAACAGCAGTGAGAGCGACTTTCGTGGCTCAGTTCAAATCGAGACCGTCACGAGGATGTAAATTTCCGATAATATCGGTGAAGGGGAGACTACTCCCATATAAGCTTGGTGAGGGAGAACGACTATTTTTCATGTCGATACGAAAACAAACAGTATATGTTTGAATATAAAACAGAAATCTGATGACAAATATAGGAATATGCATTGGATTGTTTGAAAACGATGTTTACAATATTGTATCTGTATCTGAATTAATGAACGTTATTAGGAAGACAAACGCATCTCCTTTAATCTTCATATGTGCAGTAAAACATATCTTTACTAGAATGAATCTATCATCAAACGAGCAATGGTACAATTGGTATTTGTTTCAGCCGTGGCAACCACGACACCCTATATAAACGATCGGGTACAATACCATATAGATTTTACTTACATCATTTAAAAGTGCGAAATCAAAGTACAAATCACCATTGAAAAGTTAAATAATATATTAACTTTTTACGAATTTCTGAAGGTTTTTTTAGCATATCGAAATGATAGATTCGTGTACAGAGATATTCCCCCCAATATGGAAGGGGCGGGCCCCAATATGGAAGGGGCGGGCCCCAATATGGAAGGGGCGGGGGTAGGGAGTCGCATAGTAGATAATACTTTAGGGCATTCCGATAACCTCTAACATTTCCGGATCGGGAGTCGGGATATGAGGCTCAGGCGTTAATACATTTTAGTCCAGCAAGACTTCCTTCTACGAGATGAGTCTCTAGAATAAGTGGTGACCATCTCCGCAAAGTTTGGGAGTATTTTCACTGTTCACAGCTACACCAATATAGGAAATATGACTCTTTCCATGGCGGAGCACATTAATGACTGATATATCAATGTTATTATGTGTATACATGTATGACCGTGAAGTTTTCAACTACAAGAAGATAGAAGTACATTAATAGTCAGGGTCGAGAGAGTGACGTAATGTGGGATCGGTGTGGGAAAAAAAGAGAAAGTAAACACGCTAAAAAACTGTAAAAAGACCCAGTGGTCAATGCACACAAACCTAGTAAGGCTACCGGATGAAATAATTAGTGTTCAGAGCAGAGTGAAACACGTCTGTTCGAGCCGGTGGAAGTGATCGGGACAGTTTAGAATTGAGAACTTCGTGTTTTTTCCGGATAAATAAGGCAATCTGATCTGCATTTGGATAGTATTTAAGAATCAATGGGAGAAATTCCGTACTCTCTTTTCTAAAAGTAGAGGAAGATGTTTGAATAACAAACTGTTTGTTGTTCTCTATTTTAATCTTTCTCGGTTTTCGAGCTGAATATCCTCGTTTGACGAGTGCTCGAGTAACGATATGGCATGCCGTTTCGTAATCACAGTCATTGTTGCAAATTCGACGAAATCTCAGAAATTAAGATTTGACTATGCCAGGAAAAGTATAATGAGGATGGAACGAAGTATGATGTAGAAGTTGGTGGCTATCAGTGGGCTTGAAGTAAAACTTACTATCAAAGGACCCTGTGGACGCAAAGCGGCTGCCTTTGTATATCAATACGTCTAGGAACGGTACATAGTGGACCTGGACATTGTATTGAAGTTGAATATTGGATTTATGGGAATTGAGTATTTGTGCGAATTCTTTGAGTTCCTCTATGGTGCCCTTCCAGATACCAAATATATCATCAATGTAGCGTGTCGAAAGCAAGGGTTTATTCGGACAATTAAGGAGAACTTTTTCTTCCCAATCGACCATATAAATGTTAGCATAAGCTGGTGCAAAGCGTTTTCCCATAGCTGTGCCCGTTGTTTGTAAATATTGCTGAGGACCGAAAGTGAAATCGTTTCTGTTGAGAGATATATCAAGCAGTTTAAGATATGATTGTCGTTCCTTGTTGGCGAAGGATGCTTGAACAGGGCTTCCGAGATAATTTTTAAACCCTCATCGGAATCGATGTTGAAGTAAAGGGACTCGTGAAGATAAGAACGTTGTCATCATTTCCACTCTAGAATAGGTGTAGCTAAATAATATATAGCCCTCACGAGTATGAGGGCTATAGGTCGGCCCCAGTCACCTCCAGCGAGGGTTTTAGATAATTTTATTACGAATCACCCACCTCTGAAACTGCCGTACATCTAATCTCTATCCCCTCCTGCGCACTATTTTAAAATCTTGCGCACTATTGTGAAATAGTAACGAATATATCGCCGTCTGAATTTTCCAGTCGACAACTTCCACTTTATACGCGCCATGTTCAATTGCAAACGGCCCATATACACATATACCGTGACGTCACCAACATGGCGCGTAGAGAGTTGAAGTTTTGAACTGGAAAATTCAGACGGCGATATATGCGTCACTATTTCACAATAGTGCGCAAGATTTTAAAATAGTGCGCAGGAGGGCATAGAGATTAGATGTACGGCAGTTTCAGAGGTGGGTGATTCGTAATAAAATTATCTAAAACCCTCCCTGGAGGTGAGTGGGGCCGACCTATAGCCCTCATACTCGTGAGGGCTATATATTATTTAGCTAGAATAGGTGGTGACCATCCCCGCAAAAGGTGGGAGTATTTTCACTGTTCACAGCTATACTAATATAGGAAATAGGAATCTTTCCACGACGGAGCATATTAATCGCTGATATATCAATGTTATTATGTGTATTCATGTGTGACCATGAAGTTTTCAACTACAAGAAGATAGAAGTACATTAACAGCCCCGGTCGAGAGAGTGACGTAATGTGGGATTCGTTTGGAAGTAAGCGTTTAAAGATGGCTCTGCTTTACATGAGAGTCGCTTTGGTTTGCAATACGGTTAGACAGGACTCTCTCCCCAGTTCCACCAAGTGAAATGGAGCATCCATATACGATGACGGTGCGAGTTAGTCACTTGCTAATATGCTTGATATAGTGTCTGGGAACAGTTGTTTTGCTATGAAAAGTTTAAACTTGCTTCGGCATCTTCAGGCTTGTTCACCGGACGATCTGTCAAGTCTGTCACGGAAGTCACGTCATCGCCGGAAGTCAAGTGACCGGAAGCTGCGCAAGAGAATGTATATCTTGGGTCGACTACGCATGCGCAACCAGAGGTGCGCATGCGTCGTGGACACCAAATACTCACTCTCTACTACTCCTTTATTTAGATATTAAAACTTTTAGAGATATGTAAATCTTTAGGGTCGTGCGGTCCATCATCACAGTTTGGATACCCTCTACCGGTAGCTTCTATCACGTGCAAGCAGAATTTTATTCGGACCGCGAAATCTGTAGTATTTTAGTTGTCTTATTCCAATAATGAGCGTCAAATAACTATAGTTTCGATGCCCAATCAGCTCGGCGATCCGAATGATTTCAGTGGTAACTAGTACGCCATCTGGCTGTCGTTGAACCAAGGGGGGTAATATTTGCGATAGATGCTGAAATATAAAGCTTTAGTTTACATGGCAGATCTGCGTATAATTGCGTCTCTTCTTTATAGATTATCTTGAAACTCATTACTAATGTCAGTTAATGCAGTTGTGTTCAACAATTGATAGGTTAATCGACCTTTATCTATGAAGAAGGATGGAATACAGACCCGGAAACGGAAACCCAAAACTCCCTCAAAATCCAAGTCACCCATCAAAGATTTACCTCAGGAGCATTCTATACATGGTAAGTGGATGGTACGCCTGGATTTGGGTGGCGAGTCTTTTTGTGAATTGGGAGGTACCCGATTTAAACAGAGTAAAAACTCTTTTATTTACGTGACGTAATCGGACGAGCACTGGTATGTTCGTCAGATTCTCTCGAAATCCAACATGGCCACCACGCCGCCATATTGGATTTCTTTGTTCGAGCGGGATGTGCAAGAACTCCATATGTTTCCACCAGCCACTGTTGAACCTATATAGTGAAATTATCGGATAGCAGAATTGTGGCGCTTTTATGCCTATTGTTTTCTTCCTTTAAGATTTTGGTTCTTTATTATTTCGTTTCTACAGCGGCTCTCTGTAAAACCAACTATTCTGAGAAACCAAAAACAATGTCTGAGAGTACGGAATATGGCTAACGTCAGTAAACAGATCAGTGATGTTATATATTTTCACATTTGACTTTGCGCTGAGAACATGAACACCAACCTCACGTAGTCAGAATGGTGTAGCATCCTCTATGTATCCATCCTTTGTGGAGTGAATATAAACAGGAAAGGTTATACAATAGTCAAGTTTGACATATAGACTATGGATGTGCAAAAGATTTGCACTCCAATGATCGGAAAACCTTGACACTTTGCTGGTACCCCACATGGCCGCCAGCTTGAACTTACCCATGATTCTCTACTCGGTGTGTGTGTGGGGGGGGGCAAATACGCTTAAAATGACCCCAATATGACAAATTAAAAAGTCGCGGAGGGGCAGCTTTTTAGCCCACCATCACCAGATGGTGGGCTGTTCAAATCGCCTTTCGTCCGTGGTCCGTCGTCCGTCGTCCGTCCGTCGTCCGTCAGTCCGTCAGTCGTCCGTCCGTAAACAATTCTTGTTATCGCGATTTCTCAGGAACTATTGCATGGATCTTTCTCAAATTTGGTACACAGGTTCCCCTTGGGGTCTAGTTGTGCAAGATACCTTTTCTGGTCCGATTCGAAAATCCAATATGGCCGCCAGGCAGCCATCTTGGATTTTCCCATGAAACCTTGTTATCGCGATTTCTCAGGAACTACATGATGAATCTTTCTCAAATTTGGTACACAGGTTCCCCTTGGGGTCTAGTTGTGCAAGATACCTTTTTTGGTCCGATTCGAAAATCCAATATGGCCACCAGGCAGCCATCTTGGATTTCCCCATGAAACCTTGTTATCGCGATTTCTCAGGAACTACTGCATGGATCTTTCTCAAATTTGGTACACAGGTTCCCCTTGGGGTCTAGTTGTGCAAGAAACCTTTTTGGTCCGATTCGAAAATCCAATATGGCCACCAGGCAGCCATCTTGGATTTCCCCATGAAACCTTGTTATCGCGATTTCTCAGGAACTACTGCATGGATCGTTCTCAAATTTGGTACACAGGTTCCCCTTGGGGTCTAGTTGTGCAAGAAACCTTTTTTGGTCCGATTCGAAAATCCAATATGGCCACCAGGCAGCCATCTTGAATTTCCCCATGAAACCTATTGTTATCGCGATTTCTCAGGAACTGCTGCATGGATCTTTCTCAAATTTGGTACACAGGTTTCCCTTGGGGCCTAGTTGTGCAGATACCTTTTTCGGTCCGATTCGAAAATCCAATATGGCCACCAGGCAGCCATCTTGGATTTCCCCATGAAACCTTGTTATCGTGATTTCTCAGGAACTACTGCATGGATCTTTCTCGAATTTGGTACACATGTTCCCCTTGGGGCCTAGTTGTGCAAGAAACCTTTTTTGGTCTGATTCGAAAATCCAATATGGCCACCAGGCAACCATCTTGGATTTCACCATGAAACCTTGTTATCGCGATTTCTCATGAACTACTGGATGGATCTTTCTCAAATTTGGTACACAGGTTCCCCTTGAGGTCTAGATGTGCAAGAAACCTTTTCTGGTCCGATTCGAAAATGCAATATGGCCACCAAGCAGCCATCTTGGATTTCCCCAGGAAACCTTGTTATCGCGATTTCTCAGGAGCTACTGCATTGATCTTTCTCAAATTTGGTACACAGGTTCCCCTTGGGGTCTAGTTGTGCAAGATACCTTTTTTGGTCCAATTCGAAAATCCAATATGGCCACCAGGCAGCCATCTTGGATTTCCCTTTGAAACCTTGTTATTGCAATTTCTCAGGAACTACTGCATGGATCTTTCTCAAATTTGGTACATTGGTTCCCCTTGGGGTCTAGTTGTGCAAGATACCTCTTCTGGTCCGATTCGAAAATCCAATATGGCCACCAGGCAGCCGTCTTGGATTTCCCCATGAAACTTTATTATCGTCATTTCTCAGGGAGTACATATGGATCTTTCTCAAATTTGGTACACAGGTTCCCCTTGGGGTCTAGTTGTGCAAGATACCTTTTTTGGTCCGAATTCGAAAATCCAATATGGCCACCAGGCAGCCATCTTGGATTTCCCTTTGAAACCTTGTTATTGCAATTTCTCAGGAACTACTGCATGGATCTTCTCAAATTTGGTACATTGGTTCCCCTTGGGGTCTAGTTGTGCAAGATACCTCTTCTGGTCCGATTCGAAAATCCAATATGGCCACCAGGCAGCCGTCTTGGATTTCCCCATGAAACTTTATTATCGTCATTTCTCAGGGAGTACTGTATGGATCTTTCTCAAATTTGGTACACAGGTTCCCCTTGGGGTCTAGTTGTGCAACATACCTTTTTCGGTCCGAATCGAAAATCCAATATGTCCATCAGGCAGCCATCTTGGATTTCCCCATGAAACTTTGTTATTGCGATTTCTCAGGAACTACTGTATGGATCGTTCTGAAATTTGGTACACAAGTTCCCTTTGGGGTCTAGTTGTGCAAGATAGCTTTTTCGGTCCGATTCGAAAAACCAATATGGCCACCAGGCAGCCATATTGGATTTCCCCATGAAACCTTGTTATCGCGATTTCTCAGGAACTACTGCATGGATCTTTCTGAAATTTCGTACACAGGTTCCCCTTGGGATCTAGTTGTGCAAGATACCTTTCCTGGTACGATTTGAAAATCCAGTATGGCCACCAGGCAGTCATCTTGGATTTCCCCATGAAACTTTATTGTCATTTCTCAGGAACTACTGCATGGATCTTTCTCAATTTTGGTACACAGGTTCCCCTTAGGGTCCCAATATGCAAGATGCTTTTTTCGGTCCGAATCGAAAATCCAATATGGTCACCAGGCAGCCATCTTAGACTTCGCCATGATTTCTCAGGAAGTACTGCCTGGATCTTTCTCAAATTTGATACACAGGTTCAATTGTGCAAGATACCCTTTTCTGGATCGATTCCAAAATCCAATATGTCCATCAGGCGGCCATCTTGGATTTTCCCATGAAACTTTGTTATTGCGATTTCTCGGGAACTACTCCATGGATCTTTGTTAAATTTGGTACACAGGTTCATCTTGTCGTCTAGTTGTGCAAGATACCTTTTCTGGTCCGATTCGAAAATTCAATATGGCCAACAGGCGGCCATCTTGGATTTTCTCATGCAAATTTGTTATCGTGATTGCTCAGGAAGTACTGCATGGATCTTTCTGAAATTTGGTACACAGGTTGTACAAGAAACCTTTTTGGGTCCGAATCCAAAATCCAATATGGCCAGAAGGCGGCCATCTTGAATTTCGCCTTGAAACATTGTTACCGTGAATTCTCAGGAAATATTTCATTGATCTTTCTGAAATTTGGTACACAGGTCTGTCTGCCGGCGGATCGGCTACATGAAGGGGCGTAACTCTTGTGGCTCAACGTCACAACTCGACAGCTGTAGACTACTGCATGTTTCGATCCAAGAGAGATAATCAGGATTCAGGCACTTTCGAAGTTTCAACATTACTGCGCGGACCAGATCTGTTCAGTATTAAGTAGTGTACCATCTTACTATTTTCGAGCATGGTATCTTAAAAGAGATATCTCAAAATAATCTGATAAACAGAACAGAATTAGCATTCGTTCTTAATTATAAAATCTTAAGTATGTTTCATAGCTCATGCCAAAGTGTCAAAGAGATTGGTCTTCGCTTCCAGTACCCAATGATGACACGTGCAAAAAAATAAATAAAAAAAAAATACTACGAAACAAAGGTGAAGAATCCTCCGTACATGTACATTCACTTTCAGACTAACTTTGTTCATTTCTCTTGCATTATAACAACCGACATAAGTACATGTACAGTTTCTAGAAATTTTGAAACTCTTGAAACTTAGATTATATCTTGGTGTTTTTCAGTGGCCTTTTCTGATCCTTTTCGCTCAGATTCGAAATTCTGTAAACAAAATTACAAATCAATCGTTTGTTCTTAGTAACAATGGACAAAAAGATCCTCTAGTCATTAGCTTACAATTATCGGACAATGGTGGGCGCCAAGATCCTTCAGGATCTCTCGTTTTGTTGATGAGGGACAAAGTTTGGTAGAGCCCCCCCCCCCCCCCCCCCCCCAGTTAATGGCCGACGACTGAATATTGAATGACAGACTGGACGCTTGTGTTTTACACATAATAGGAACATTCACTGTGGATGTCCAATCTTGATCTGAAATGTTATATCGTGACACTCAGTGGTGTTATATTGCATTTTGTGGCTCTTATTGATGTCAGCGACCTAGAATTATCTCGTTTAAATATTCAGAACTTTATGGGGTTATCCCTATGAGTACACCCAAATGTAAATTGAATCACTTTAATGTTTTCTTGTGTATGGGAAGGGTTCTAATAAACACCATGCAGCTAAGTTCGAACAAACGCAAAGCAGTTTATAGATATTTGTTCTAATCTTACATTGAAACTTTCTTGTCGTTTCAGACATAAAACCAGTGACGTCATCATACTCTGTGTACCAGATGCACAACTCTGCGGTACTGGCAGCATTGAACAGTACTCCCCCGGCGCTGATATCGTCTGTCTCCGCACAGCCCTCATCTCGGTCCATGGAAACCCTTATTAACCGGACCCACATGATGGAACAGGGTCTGATGATGAAATCTATACCCGATATGTACGCGCATGCGCCGTCCCCGCCCAAAGCTACACCTGTGCATCACAGTGAGTCGCCATCGGACCGGGATCACCATAACGAGGTTGCGCATGCGCAACCTAGAGACTTGACACAGTTGAAACCAGCCGACGTTTCGCGGAGTTAATTTGCTATCTAATAATTTTTCGCGAAACTTGATACTCACAAAACTGTACAATACACGCATTGAAATTAGCCAATTCTATAAGAAAACTAAAAGGGTACTGTGAGTCGGGTGTTTGCCTGTTACAAAAGCCACAAGTGAAGGATTATCGATACATTCCTACTGGGATCGAGAATACCATAAACCAGGTGTCGCTGAGGCCTGTGGTAAATCTACTTTTATTATGACTTTCATCTGGAGAAAAATAGACTCATCGGGATAATCCCCGTGTTTCAACGAGAATATTTTCTATATAATATTGTTTACATTCCCTGCTTTCAATACAATACAGTCTATTTTGACACGGGTCTCATAATACATGTAGCAACTTTTTCGTGATTATCGACGAGACATATTACTGTAAAAACAACTCGAGATTTTTCTGTACTTGTCATATATTTGGTAGTTTGTACAGAACAGTATATGTGGTCTACTTAGTCATTCACGCGAAGTGAAACACGACTTGGGCATCGACCGTTTACAGGGAGCCCGTATACGTGGTCATTCGATCGTAGTACCATCTTCAGAAATACCGACATATTAATGAAAATTCTTGTTATGCACATTTAGATATAATTAATTTTCAGTATCATAAGAAAAACATAGCCGACTGTGTTGTTAGCACTAACGAGTTTGATTAGAGAATGGAGTATTCTGCAAATCTGAGTTTACAGGCTGTCAGGTGTGGAGGATCATATTTAGCCAATTTCTCTACACACGCTAAAGGTGGTCGATGCCCAAGTCTATCCTCCACATTGGATAGTGTAAGCCAGTATGTACCGTTGCCACAGGTTTGGAGTAAATGTGTTGCATTGTCTGTATTGTTTCGTCATGGCACAATTCTTGTAAATGCATTTCTGTATCGAAATATAACGAGATATAAACCTGTCGCGATGTTTTTATTTTAGAGAAATATAAATACTTATTTTGTGTATAATAAATGAAACTATTCCAATGTACATTTCACTGCATAATAATAGTTTCCATCTTCGAGGGTATGTCGTGTCGTGTCATTGCCCTGATATTACATTCCAATGTTGTGTAACACGAACTGTCTTGCCATGACCAATGAATGATAGCCCTGCCCGAGGAAGGGAGAGAACTCCCGGTTGATCTCCTAGACTTTGCCCTATGATAGTCTCTCGACCAGTTTTAGAAAAAGCAATGTGGAGCATTTTTGAAGGGGCGCAGAATCGTTCCAGATTGGTTTAACCAGCAGGTGTCCTTCTTTAAGCAGGACTGTTTCGAAACAAATAACGGCTCGGAGAACCGTCTAAAACTGACGTGATGACCTGAAGTGTTTTGCATATTATACCTTAATTAGGCAGCGCTATTGGGCCTAACTCAACGCAGCCTAGTCTAGGCATGTTTTGCAAAGAACAGTAGGTCTAAACAAACCCATGATCAATTAAAAGAAATCGTTCACCTTGTTAACAGTCAACGGTCGTTTGTTTTTTGAAATTTTTTTGTTACACTTTTAAAATCGATATCAAGAGGTCACACACATCTATAGCAGCTTGATATCAAATATCTGTCTATTGATTATGCTGGATAAAGAAAATTGGGCTAGGAAATGTACGTTTGGTTCAGGACTACGTAAATACGTGGCATTAAGTAGTTAATCCTGCTGGGAGTTTGTAGCACGCTGATGTGTTTGCTAAACCATTCAAACTCTGCCTGTGAGGCACGGTAGCAACTACTAATGACAAAATTGTCGCATTTACGACATTTGTGTCATTAGCAGTTGTCAAGTCGCTAGCTAATGTTATAACTACGTTTTGGCAATATCAGGCGACTCTGTCACCAAGAAAATGGTATCGACGCTTATTGTCATAACGGTAAACCAGTAACTATTTGAACCAAAAATTTATCACACGTGATGTATGACTAAATGTTTGATATAGGCCTACTTGCAAAAGCAACCACTAATGACACAATTTGCTGGCGATTTGACAACTTGTGACAATTATGTCATTGGTAGTTGCTAAGGTACACCATTTCCATCATATCTACCTATCACCATTTAGATCATATCTACATCAGCCAATCACACTCGCGGAGACATTCTCCTCATTGGGGTCTAAACGCCTGCTATCAGAAAGTTTCACAACGAGAAATGATTCCAGTGATATTCAACACAGTCTATACCCCTTGGTTTTTAGGATCAGGGCGAGATAATTCTGACAGGAGAGAGTGATCCCGCCGTTCCCGCCCTCTATCGGCAGCCTCGCCATTCATTCTCTTGCCTTTATTATATTATGGCAGCCATTTTTCTTGAGTACCTGTCTGGTGAAGTCAGAATTACAGAGTTTTTTTCTGTATAATCGTTGATAATTGTGAACTCATAATTCAAGTAAGGTTATTCGAGCTTTTATTCCGAGTTTCAGAAAATAAACTGATTATTTATCTGATTACGTCTCAGAATATTGTCTCTGTTTCAGTTCTTTAACTTTCCTCTCGCTTCCGGGAACTTCTATATATATTTGAATTTTATATAGTTCACTATTGTGATAGTGAAGATATACGCCTACTCGTTGGTCAAAGTATAAAGGTGTTACGCGATGAGGAGAACTGCACGATAAATTAGTAACTAATAATCTGATGTGAAATAAAATAGTTTTTGCCCACTTTTCCGCGCCGAAAAGCAGGAATTTTGAAGAAAAATGAATAAAACATCACTTTTCAGTTACCCCACATGCTCGCCATTTTGAATTTACCCATGATTCTCCGCTCAAAAGGTTATGCAAATGACCCCAATATGATAAACGACAAAGTCTCGGAGTGTCAGCTCTCCGTTTTGTATCGCTCTGGAGATAGGGTAGAAAGTTTGGCAGGGACGCATAATGCCCCCCCCCCCCCCCCCCCCCTCCAACAGGCCTGATAGGGTTAAGGTCCTCTCATGAAACCGTGTGAAACAGGCCAATTGCCACAACACAGAATACAGGACAAATTTCCCAGCTAGCATGTATACAAGTATGCCATGCTAGATATCAGCTTGTGGGCCTTCTGAATTGTCCGGTCATGTGCAAGACCGAGAAATCCACTTATCAAATCAAACTCGGGGCATCTTGCACTGGATCAATTTGGTTGACACTCTATACCCTCTGTTCTCAAAGTCGTTAAGGGCCATGATTTGCAGCAGTTTACCATTTAGACTGGCTGTATACTTGCTTTAGTCAGGGATCCAGTGTATGATGGATACTGTTTTAGTGTGAAGGAAACCTTCATCGCGGTAAACAGTACATGTTCTGACCTATACTCTCAGGCTAGTGTCAGTAGTATACAGCGCGCAAAATAAGTAATATTCCCCCCGGATGTAGAGGTCATAGAGGTCAATTTGTGTGTTTTGACGTCACAATTGAGGGGGTGCGCATGCGTGATGAGGGGGCGTGGCCTGTGTGGTGGGAGGTGGGACAAGATGGCGGCCTGTTTGTGTGTCGTGTGGGAGGTGGGTTAAGATGGCGGCTGGTTTTTTGTGTCGTGTGGGAGGTGGGTTAAGATGGCGGCTGGTTTTTTGTGTTGTGTGGGAGGTGGGACAAGATGGCGGCCCGTTTTTATGTCGTGTGGGAGGTGGGACAAGATGGCGGCCTGTTTGTGTGTCGTGTGGGAGGTGGGTTAAGATGGCGGCTGGTTTTTTGTGTCGTGTGGGAGGTGGGACAAGATGGCGGCCAGTTTTTGTGTCGTGATCTCTATCCAGACAGCTGAGGTGACATATTGATTGCTGAATGTGACGCTAAACCTAATAATTCTCTCTCTCTCTCTCACCAAAGGTCAATGAGTGCATAGTTCCGGCAGGAAAAAAAAAGTTCCGGCAAAAAAAAAAAAAAAAAAAAAAATGTATTCATGCGCGGTGATGCGGTTTGGCCGTGGTTTTGGCGGTGATTCGGTCTCAGGAAAAAGCTTCCGCGGAGAAAAAGTAGTCCCTAGATAAAATGGTCCGATTGGGTCGAGTGAGGTATCAAAGTGAAGCTTATGTGAAGGGGCATCTAATGGGCTGGGTGTGGGGTTGAACTATCGGCCTTCTGCGCATGCGCGGTGGCCGAAGGGTATGAAAATAGCCGTGTTGGAGCTAGGGAAGCCCTAAGGGTCCGATGGGGTCGAGTGAGGTATCAAAGTGAAGCTTATGTGAAGGGGCATCTAATGGGCTGGGTGTGGGGTTGAACTATCGGCATTCTGCGCATGCGCAGTGGCCGAAGGGTATGGAAATAGACGTTTTGAAGCTAGGGGAGCCCCTAATGGACCAATGGGGTCGAGTGAGGTATCGATGTGAAGCATTCGTGAAGGTGCATCTGATGGGCTGGGTGTGGGGTTGAACTATCGGCATTCTGCGCATGCGCGGTGGCCGAAGGGTATGGAAATAGCCGTGTTGGAGC
>JAVTVY010013103.1:0-49971 GCA_036873755.1 Hanleya hanleyi | reverse complement strand
CGAAGGATACATGGCGGTATCCAAGGTTTAGATATTGAAACTTTATGAGTACTTGTCTGTTTTGTTATTATAGGAAAGCAGTCGTAGATACCGTTGAAATGATTTTTAGAGCTATCTGAACTCTAAGTGACTTCCTATTTGTAATTAACAATATTAAGCTCCTCAGTGACACATGAACCAGTCAGTAACCAGATCCGCCCGTTATACGTTCCTTGCTTGACATGTTCTCACAATACCTAGGTGAGCTCTTACTCAGACTACTGTATATATACACAAATGCAGCAGTTAGTTGTCTTGAAAATGATTTTGAATTCAGTCGAAATATAGGCCCTTCACAATGACATCAATCTTCGGAGTTATTCGCTGTTATTATTCAATCATTTTTGTATATATACAGGTTGTACCACATATTGTCTGCATTGAATGGGACAGAAAGAATGTGTTCTTCTCGCCTTAGGTGAGCATGGCGGATATATCACATGTTGTTTTGAATACAATACAGATCAAAACATCATCACCCAAAATACATACTTACAAACCTCACACGTACGTCATGATATTATATGCCGAGTAAGCATATCTTTGTCAATATCTGAAATGTAAGTAGTCGTGCAACTCTAAAATGTATGACGCACGGATGCAGAACAAATGTAGCTTTGCTGTTTCCACCATGTTCCCGCTCCTGGAAAAACTAACTTATACAACACGTTTTTTCTAGTTTCTCTTTTGGTTTCTTGTCTCAAAGGTTCCTTTGATAATTCGTGTGACTTTCTACCAAGCTGGTGCCCTTAACCCTACCAGGCCTAGGTGGGGGGAGGCAAAATGGTCCCCCTACCAAACTTTCTGCGCCATCTCCGGAACGACAAAAAATTAAGAGCTGACACTCCGTGACTTTATACTTTATCATATTGGGGTCAGTTTGAGTCTATTTGCATAACCCCCGAGGAGAGGATCATGGGTAAATTCAAGATGGCGGCTACATGGGTTGCCAGAAAAGTGATTGTTTCGTCATTTTTCTTCAAAATTTCTCCTTTTACGCAATGAAAGGCGGACAAAAACTATTTTATTTCACTTAAGATTAGTATTTACTAATTTATCATGCAGTTTTTGTACAGAAATTGCATAAATAAAAAATTCGAAAAATCTGACTGAAAAATCGAACAAAAAAATGCTATTTATGATGACGACGTCACTGTGACTTCATCAAAGCGCCCAACTTGGATTTTCACATCTCCTGTTAAAGCTTGACCCAAGGGTATAGTGTGGTAAGTTCCAGCCACTTAGTTCAAGGGGTAAGAAAAATAATTCAGGTGGAGCATTTCGTCCCCTCCCCCCCAGGCCTGGACAGGTCGCCAAAAGCCCAGTCCAGATAGAGTTTAACTGCTGTGTTTCAGAAAAAACTCACAGGTTAATCCCACAGGTGAGGCCTAGAATCTGAGGATATTGCCCCGTGTGTTTCCTACTGTGGGCTACAAAGGCTCACCTTGCACCTTTCCCACCACTACAGACCCAAACTATATATGTTATGGTATTATGAAACATGCTGATTAAGAAAAAAATGCTTTGGAGGAAAAAGACTGCCTATCCGTAGAACCGGTTGAAATATCCCTTATCGAGGTTTCATTTACAGAAAAGGGTTGTATGTTTACTGGATCAGCCACAGAATTCCTTTAAGATTCGAAAAAAACCCGGCTTCGTGCCTGTCAAAGAATCAAAATTTATTTGTATGGTACCGCTCAAGTGTTGCAAAAATAAAAAAAGAGGCTTACAACGGCTACAATACAGATTAAACCATGGTATTCAAGCAACAAACTCCTTGTACAAATGAAAGTAAACAATGTCGACAAATGTGCTTTTGGTAAACAACACACTGAAGCAATCGAGCATATTGTCTTCGAGTATGGGAGTGTTGATGAGTTAATTGAATTCCTATACAGGTGGATGAAAGCAAAACCGATGTCATAGAATATCAGAAGAAAACAATTCCCGTTTGACATAACTAAAACAAAGGCTACTATAAGTCGATTAATTTCAGTCTGCTGATTACTAAATATTATGTCTACCGACGTAGATGTCAAGACCTTTACACATTGCTGTATCAAATTATTCCCTTCCGAGAAGGGGAGGGGCCAGGGGAGTATGTGTATTTGAACGGTTATATCTTTCCTATTATTGATCCTATTTCTCATTTATCGTGTATTGCTCTGACCTGATACCAAATATTCCGAACGTATGATGTCACCGTATCCAAATGTCAATGAAATAAAACCACTCCGTTCCATAAAGGAACTTTTCGCTTCTCGCTTTTTCTCGTCTAATCAGATGTTTGTTTGTCCAAATCAGGTTTCCCGGTGAAATTTTTTAACTACATCAGGCGGACGTAAAGTTCATCACCGTATCTTTCGCCCCGATCGTCTCGGTGTAGTTAAAACGAGTAACAAAAACATAAAATTAGATGAAAAAGTGAAAAGCACGATTTGTAGATTATCCCACATCGCTAGGAAAACTGGGAAATTGTGCAAAACAATATCCAGTTAGTTGTTAAAGCTCAATTTTAGTGGATTTGTCAACATAGGTTTGAAACTAAAAAAAACCTTTAATATCAAATGAAAAACATAACATTACTAAGATCGCGCTTGATCACAATTTTGAATTGATCCAGGATGGTTTACATCACACAAATCTGTTTAGCCGATAAATATACCATGACTAAAATAAAAAGAGTAATTTTCGAAAGTCAAGCATGCCCGCCATTTTGAATTTAACAATATTAATCGTCCTCAGAGATAAGAATGATAACAATACACTTGGAATAGGTCTAATATGATGAGTTGTGATTAGGGACCCTTAAACAGATTTCGGGAAATCAATGTCCAAACCTTGCCGAGAATGGCCAGAACAGATATGATGACCCCGCATGATCGCCATTTTCAATTTACCCATCATTATTCACATATAAAGTCGTGATAAAGTAAAACACGCATTGAGTAATGTTCTTGTGAGAGACAGAATAGCTCTGGTAGCTTATATTAATAAATCTTTTCCACAAACACTCCACGCTAGCTCTTAGTGAAGAGCATGTTATTTTCCAGCTGACAATTGGATACGAACAGTTAAAATTGTTCTTGGTTGTATCACTATCGGTACACGTTTTAATAACGCAGATTTCTGAACTTGAGAAAACAGAATAAATGGTTCAGTAACCAGCAAGCAATCTTTCACAATTACACTGCCAGAAAGACAATGTGGCTATGCATTATATGATCGGGTACCATGTTGGACCACGATAAATGAGGTAAGAGCCACGAAAAGAGATGGACAGATGGAGAGACTAGGTGTATGTTCGGATCCGCTATCTTTGATCTCCATCTTGAACTGAAATGTTTAAATTTTGTTTACAAAGCCTTTCAGACGATCTACTTTTTCCAAAATACATGGTTTGCTTCAAAATTTACCCTCCCATGTGGCATCAATTATGAAATATTAATAACACTCAAAAATCTTGAACCGTCAGATCGAATTCATCGTGCTGTTTTTTAAACGTTCTTATTGGGCTATTTTACCCACAAAACATATGATTTTACACGCGTTTTTATTCCAGCAAGACATCCGTCTTGGAAAGTAGCGGCGCATTCAGCCCGTAGTCACTTATCAGCATTTCATCACGCAGGCTCATAATGTTCACATCACACTAAGTACACATGAACACTAAAAGAATATATCATGAAGTGTGCGAAGTTTGAAAGTAATATTTTTTGCCATTTTTTTTTCATGTAATGACTACCATCAAGAATCACAAGTGGTATCTGTAATAATACTACAAACTCTGAACTTCTCAACGTAAAGGCAATTTAATAAAGAATTCAATATATACGACATTTGCATATTATTAATTCGAAATGGTTTGATAAAGACCCCGGCAAGAGGGTCGAAATCTCGTACATTATATTGAGTTTACGTGAAGAAGTTTGCAGAATTAACTATCATCATACTTGTAAGTGAGAAAACAGACGGAAAGCAATCAGGATGGATAGATGTTTTTGAAAATTCAACTAAATTTGGTACACGTTAATTCGGCGAATTGTTTCAGACATTCAGACGAGATCAATCATATATAGTTATTATGTTTACCCTGAATTCGACAGTCTTTTCAAGATCGCAAATTTACAGTTCATCTACGTACATTTAGTTGTTACATAGTTAAATGGATAACTTAAGGGTGTGCCCAGAAAGAGTTTACCTTTGTGTCTTTTTCGTGGGTAACTTATTTTGTCTAGAGAAACCTGAGTTTTTCTTTGAATGATATCAGTAGGACATTATTAACTCAGTATAGAAATCAGCACCATATCACAGCAATAAACAGGAAACACAATGCTATTCTATGGATAACAAAGATATTTTCTCGCATAAATTTGAGAACAACAATGATGTTTCAGTGGCCTGTTGTCTAGCTTCTGGTATTTTGGGGTAGTAAAATTTCATTTCGGCCTACACTTTTAATATTGGTTATACTTTAGACTTGTGATAAATGGTATATACATCTGTATGGTAAATATACATCAAATTACCCTACAATGAAAAGACAGGGTAATCATTTTCGCAAATGTAAGTTGGAAATATGTCAGTTATCACTAGTTAATTTCATTTCTCCGGAGCAAAGCTCAGGGTGATATGGGATTTTACTACGCAAAAAGTTGTGCTAGACAACAGGTCATGCGTGAATGTATTTATGTATTTATTGCAGGAAAGCAACACTCGAATGATGTCAAGCAGTGCGCCCTGTCGGCCGAATTATGGTTGTGTATGTGATCTGAAATACCGTACTCAGATTCTGCAGAAGGTTTCTAGGTTTCGGGTTAAATAGTCAACAGCGGAGATAACTCCGCATTATTATCACTCTGACATCTATGAGTAGTTCCCTATATGGAATTAAATTCCATAGCTGAAATCCTCTTCCAGATATCCTTTCGGGTACCGCCTTGTAACACCTGCAAAACAGTTATATTTGCATGTAAATGTTAGACAGGTCTACACTAGGTGAAATGATATGCAGGTGCTCCAACACGAACCAACCTACTGAATTTTCCACGGTATTCACAGCAAAAATGGGATACTTCTGAGCCTAGTCGAATAATTCTCGATACATCGCATCAAGAATAAATTCAATATATCTTTATGTGCTGAAATTCCTCACCACATAAACAGTTGCCATCCTATAAAAAACCAGGGGATTTACCTGTCAGCATTTCCTGTGTAACTTGGCCGCTATAATGGAAATCAAATCTCGGAACTTGGTTTTAAGCAGATTATATTTGTAGCATTAGTTAGCTTTACGATCAAAAATGTTGATTCCATGCCCTAGAATGCTCTTTAGAGCTTCCTTAGCATCAACAATCCAGAACAGTCGCCAATCTCCTAAATGCTCGCAACATTCATATGAATGGACTTCCACAGCTTCTATTTTCAGAAGAAATTAACCTTTTGTTTGTATTATTGCGTTTACTCGGATCCGGGAGTTTAGTCGATACACTCAAATGCACATTAGAGCTCAAATAATATCTTGAATCCAAGATGGCGGCCAAGATCATGTAAATCAGATATACCGCAGCTTCTATTTCTTGCAGAAATCAGCTTTCTGTGTCTAATGTGGAGTTTGTAGGATTCAGGAAGCCAAATCCGTGAGATCAAATACTCATTAGTGTTTCAACGCCATGTTCGCGACTGAAAATCTCCAAAGACCACCAAAAACATGTAAATTGGACATTAGCAGCTCATATTTTTCACAGAAATACCCTTTTTGTATAATATGGAGTTTATGAGCTTCCTCTCGTTGATTCTGCATGTGTACTCAACAATCAGTAGATTGTCCTACCTGGAGATAATTTTCCGGAAAGACGCGGTGAAGAGAATCGATATGGTTAATCGACTTTTAAAGACTTCGACAAAATGAATACATGCATACAAGGAAAGATAGATTCTGTCCCTCTTAGATATTTTCATTATCATCGAGGAAACGAAGATGAATTGGAGCGATATGCAAGAGGTGGGAAAAACTGACGTCTGGCGAGTAAAAAGCAACCATATGACTCTACAGGAAAGTATTCGTCGACACTCAACATTCAGACCCGAGAATACGGTGGATTCTCGGACGTAGCCATAGTAGTTCAGCCGAGCTTTCAGTGCAGGGGTTCATGTGGAGACTATGAAGTATCCATACGGCCCCTAGCACCGGTTCAAGCGGAATTAGTTACGCTAGCTCGGGAGCTGTGATGACAAATCAGCTCAAACAACTCATCTGATGCTAATGGATGAGCATTATGGACGTCTGATGGAGTAAACACCTTAAAATGGGGTAACCTGGTAAATGCAAGATTCCAAGAAAAGCTAACCTGTAAAATCCGACGTCGTACGGCACCACATTATGGGATTCTGTCCTATCTTAGATATTTTCTTTATCATTGAGGAAACGAAGATGAAACGCACCACTCTATCAAGTTCATCCACAAGATGTAAATATATCCAAGATAGCTACTCTGGTATCGTCACGATGTCATATTTCCAAAATTGTGGAAGCTAATTCGTGCTACAAATAAAAGCTACCGAGATCAAATATATCTGAATTTGGCTATCATTCTGTATTTTAGATGCTGATGTAGATCTAGAGAGCATTCTAAGGCATGGAATAATTTTTCCTGATTCTGCAAACCCTAAATTAGACACAAACAGCTCATTTCTGCGAGAAATAGAAGCTGCTTCAAACCAATTTTGGATTTTGGTGGTCCTCTTTAGGCAAATTCTAGGGTGGTCCAATGGCTCAGCATAGGTATAACATGGTAAAACCACACAGAAAACTTTGACTGAAAAAATAGAACCCATAGTCGTTACTCAACTCAGATATGTCTAAGACTATCTGCCACATGGCACACCAAGACCAAATTGGTACGGTGATAATGACAACACTGTTCATGAGCTTGATAAGCTATGAACTTGAGACTACGTGACGCACACTAACTTTTAGTTAAGATTTATTCGGGAAGTCTGGATAGTGTGCCATTGGTGAGATATGTAAGTGATGGGCAAAATTGAAGCATGGCTACTAAAAAGCAACCATACGACTCAACAGGAAAGCCTCCCTCTGCTCCTCACATTCAGACTTGAAAACGGAGGATTTTAAGACAGCTTTGGTATCTCAGCCGCGCTTTCATTGCGATTGAAGCGCGTGTTCATGTGAGAACTATGGCATAATCACTGGGGCTTCTAGTCCCGGCTTAAGCGGAATTAGATACGCTAGCTCGAGAGCTGTGATGACTGATCACCCCAAATAAGTAACTCATCTGATGTTAATGGATGAGCATCGACGGCGTCAACACGGGGTAAACAAGGTAAATGCAAGAATACCCAGAAAAACTAATTTGTAATGCTCGACATCGTAGGTTAAATGTCTCCCGAAGATAATGCACTTACATATATTTATTAAATGATAAGCACAGAGGGCAGACCTAGGGGATTAACAGTCCATCAGCAAAATCCTGCCATATGCAGATACTATACTGGTGAGATATGTACGAGGTGGGGAAAATTGACGTCTGGCGACTAAAAAAGCAACCATATGACTCCACAGATAAGCCCCTCACGGCATTGTACATTCAGACGAGAATCCGAAGAATGGACCACATATATTCTATATTCCCCATCAGCGGATTGAACGTTGAGATTGTTCATGATTGGCAACTGGCTATTTTATGTCATGTTTCTTGTCGATATTCCAAATAGCGCTCCCCAGCCCTCACATTCACCGAACTTTGGCTACCACAGCTTACGGATGCATGGTCGTGGAATTAGATTTGAAAACGATAGGAAATGGTCGTTAGTCGGATATTCACTAGGCATCACCGTCCACAATGTAAGATGGCAACACCCTGACCACGAATGATGTACGGAGGAGAAGCAAACACTGTTCCATCAATATGCATCAGATTCTCTGTCGCGAAAGAGGCCAAACGCACATGCGTTTATGATGTCTATTGTAAAAACCTTTACAATCATACTCTATTGTAAAAACCTTTACAATCATGCTTAGTCTCGGCATACTTTTCATAACCCCCAATTGTATTATGTCAATGAAAGTTGTTATCCGTGTTTGGGGTGTATTGTAGTGTTTCGAAGTAGTTGGCTATATTATCATAAGCACTTCAGCAATGTGGAACGTAAAGGTACAAATACGGCACATTGCCATTATTATTATTATGTAAATATTAGTAAGAAATGCTTGATTTTCTGGATCTTTTTACGAAAAGGTAGAGATTAAACAACGATGTGATCATGGCGACATATAAAAAACATACGATCAAGGACGAGCTACACATACATACGTTTTATACAAATTGAATAACCTTAATAATAAATAATATCAACGACTGATGCTCGAATCTTAGCAAATACGGTAAAGCCAAAAACCAAAAAAGAACCAAACCCTCAATTGAAAATGCCTTGGGCCGGTCACAACTGTTTCTATCAGTAATACCGCATGTATTGCTGATAGGAACAGTTTGTGGCTAGCCTTGGCCATGATGGGGCTGTATACAATTTGAATCATATATGAACACAGCAGCCCTGTTTATATTTAAATTCCAACTGCTATATCAAATTACAGACTACTCAAAGGTAAACAATATAGAGTTGACTGCGAACATACGTGTCCAGTTATTGTTTTGCATTATACTTCCTACGCTATGTTCTAGACTTCGCCTAAATAGGCTATACATATATATTTTTTTGTACCCTTAGGGCACAATTCGGTGCACCGCCGATAATAATTAATATTATCAGCATTATGGTTAATAACCACGTATGATTCGGGGCTACGTTTAAGGTACATACCTTCATTTTCTGACATCCGGTCCGTTTTTCATTTCCGTTTCTTGGAAGCCAGCTCCTACATTGTTCCTTGAAAAAGAATGAGAGATTCTTGAATCCGAATTACTCAGTCATTGAAGGTAAAATGAACACCTGAACACCAGCTAACTCGTTGCATAGCATTTAAATGTTTCACTTCATTTTGAATTGAAATGCTAAATATATCTTATAACTGTTTTGGTCAGAAGGTTGAACATTGTCACATTAATTATATGGTCAGGGACTTAAAACCGAGAACAGATATCAATAGGGGTATTTATCCCACTCGAGACGGAAACATAAAATGTAAATTTACATTTACTGTGAAATCTGTGTTATCTGAGTCTCATTGAAAGATATCCCGGGTGACTCCTATGCATTGGATGAAAAAGTGTAAATTAAGCTTTTATTTTTTCCCATCCTTTCAAATAGGAGAGAGAATGCATAGCCATTACAGCTTGAAACAATACTGTTGGAGGAAATGAAAACAAGCACGAATAATAATATTAAGAAGAAGAACTAGTCTTGTGCCGTATATTGTCATTATGCATTGTCATTATACACACGATAATAAGTGCGTATGCCAATAATGCCACATGTTGTATTCTAGTACAGTAGGCTTAACATTGTTGAGTTAATCCAGTAGAATAGTACTACAATACCACAAAGAGTTTCAGGTTGTACAATCTACATTCGTTTTTGGCGGAAAAGGTAGAGCAGCACATAAAAACTGACGTGTACAAGAAAAGACAGTGTACCTGAACCATAAATATATATAGAGAGATAATTTCATACATGTACCTGGGTGGGAATACTATCTCCTTCTTTGCGAGAATAACTATCACGAGAAAAACTACCACGACCACCGAAGGAGCCATCAAACATACGCCGATGATCCACCAAACATCTTTGCAATCTGAAAAAGACATGCGCAAAACTGCCCACATATTCCTAAGATTCGAATGGAGTGTATTCTAAAGATACTGTTAAACCATGTAAGTATAACCATAACCATGTCACCATGTAACATGTAACCATGGTTATAGTATAACCATGTAAGTATTTTGGCCCGTCATTCATAATTCAGCCGTCGTCCATTAGAGAATATCCGCGTCCATAATCCAAAGACCTATTCCATATTCCATATAACAGTATCAGCATCAAATTCGAAAAGACAATCATAGTATACATAAACATAGGCTTGTTTCCTGCAAGAGAGAAGCGGTCAACAGTTTTCAATGATGCCGGTAAGACATCATGATGTTCTGAAAATATCAAATCAGTATCGCTGATCAGTATTCTTAACCCATGTTAGTATATGTAAGTATATAGGGGCGATATGGTAGCAAAACCATCCACACTGTGAGAGGAGGTCGTTTTGTAATTGGAAGGTCTCAATATTGGTTTTGCTATGGCCCCGATGACGATAGCTAATTCTAGCCCACTAGGATGGGCTACGAAGCCAATTATAATACACATCCATTATAATACAGGATAATAATACACATCCATTAGGCTTACTCCTCTTGCGACCAGTTTAGAAGAAAATGTGTGTTTGTCTGACGTAATCAACAGCAAGAGAGATAAAATCATATTTCCATCGAACGAATAGCTGTCAGGCTAGGCGATTCGACACTTGTATGACAAATTAGTAAATAATAGTCTAATAAATAAAGTAGATTTTCCGAGGAATTATGAAAATATGACGAAAACATAACTTCTCTGGTACCCACATGGACGCCATGTTGAATTTTCCCATGAAATTCTGCTCTAGCAGTTATGGAAATACATTCAAAATAACCGCCATATGACAACCTTTAAAGTCATGGAATGCCAGCTTTCATTTTTTTGTCGTTCTGGAGATAGGGTAGTAAGTTTGGTAGAGGTGGCCCCAAAAGGCATGGTAGGGTTAAAGACATATACTTTATGTAACCAAATTGCTGAGTTATCTGTATTCTGAAAGTTGTGATATATTTAATATATAACATATGACACAAACTGATATCCATATTTCTATGTTAGACATATGCCAACGAACGCATACCGAAGTTATTTGTTTTGTATATCATCAAAGTTACAAATCCAGTTACTTTAATCAAAACACTGCTTCGAAATAATCCAAAAGACATTGCTATGCTAATACAGGATGCCTCTTCAGATATTACAACTCCATACAACAAAATTCAGCGATTTCAAACGGACCTACCTTTTTGTGCCAGACCAACTATCAAGAAGATCCCAGATAGAATCAACAGTCCAGCGGATACGCAGATTGTAATGGTTAAACGTTTAGGGTTCCCTGAAATTAAATAAGGAAAAATATGCTTCACAATTCCAACAACAGGAACTTGCGTTCATTTATGTAGAGAATGTAACTTCTGTTAAGCGCGTTTTTTAAAATCTTTGATAATAATTTGTGCTGATTGTTCTGAAAATGTCAAGATTGCACAATTATTTCCCACTCGAGCAAGCATTCTAAAATCGCACAAAGAACAATGTTAAAATCACACGAGCAAATTTCCATGTTAAATTTCTTTTAGCAGAGGACTATTTTAGATACTTTGACTAAGTTTTACTAAAATTGAAGTATTTGGTTAACATGGTCACGTGTTCAGCCCCAGGTAAGGTAACTTGTTAAACTGACACTGCATCAGAAGGGTTCAGCAAGGAGGATCTTCCATTGAAATTAGAGGGGCATATACAATAATGACATAATTATTAATGCTTATTATCTCATTTTTATCAGATCACATTAATACTTTTATACATATCAGTTATGTACATATTTGTTTTCATACAGATAGTTTATCAAGCTTTAATATACTTCTACGTACTTCTTAATCCTTCTATATGCAAAGTCCACATAATGTAGTTCTTAATCTGTTATCTTAATTTCGTTAGTAATAATAGCCCCCGACTAGGGTTTTTTGTAAACCTCAGAAACTGACGTTAAATAAGTTTTATGTCCCATATCTTAAGTCATAAAAGGCTAATGTAATTTCAAAAATCCGAGAGAAACGTTTGACGCAGATCTGAAATGTGGTGTAATATCCATATTTTCTTTCTCAAGCTAAACGACTATTCTAACTTACGTTTAAGTGATGCAATGACTTTTTACAGGTAATTACCATGCTGCAAATGTAGGCATGGAATTCTTCTAAAAGTGTTTTAAAAGAAATTCTCATGTTTTAGTAAGAATCTTTTGATTCAATTTCAAGAAATTCGAAGAGTTATCTTTCCATCTGTAAGTTGAAAATATGGAAATATTTCAAATTCTTTTGAATTTTAATTTTAGCTAGACGAATTATTTAATTCAGCTAGACGTGACTGTTTTAATAAGGTAAAGTTTTTGATCGAGTATTGAGTATTTGGATTTGTAAATGTATTGCTTCGTGACCAAAATTATAAGGATGAGTATTTTAGAAAAGTAGGTTTTTGTTATTTCGCCCAAAGTAAACGATCGTTGCCGTGAAGAAGATTGGTAAGTGGGATATATTATGCAACCATGTCTCGATGTAGTATTGGTATTTTTGGTATTGTCAAATGTGGAGACTAAAAATTACCAGGCGTTAAATTATGTGACGCTACTGTTCTTTTTTTTCTACTATATGATGTTTTCATTATCAACTGGAATATTTACATCTCGCCATTTGATGGATAATATGGTGGCGTTTTAGAATATATCGTACTTCATACATTCACTGTCACAGACACACACTCTCACACACTATATTTCATACATTATTCTGCGACTCTTTAAGCATTTAGATCTACATATGCATATATTGTTTCGCCATGCCAATATAATGCAACATGATTTCCATACAGACCTAACCGTTCACATCTCTATTGGAATGGCGAAACATGAGATTAAAATCTAAGCAAATATACACATATACATGTACATATAATAAAGAAGAATATGTTATGCATGAGTGCGTGTAATCAATCGCCCGATGCAGCACCGAGCCACGGTTCCCAGGTTTTATTTAATTCAGCTAGACGTGACTGTTTTAATAAGGTAAAGTTTTTGATCGAGTATTGAGTATTTGGATTTGTAAATGTATTGCTTCGTGACCAAAATTATAAGGATGAGTATTTTAGAAAAGTAGGTTTTTGTTATTTCGCCCAAAGTAAACGATCGTTGCCGTGAAGAAGATTGGTAAGTGGGATATATTATGCAACCATGTCTCGATGTCTTTCCAGAAGATGCGGACTAAATCACAGTTCCATAGTACATGTTCTATCGTTTCCGATTCTTGACCACAAAATGAACAAGAATCATCGTCTTGGAGGTTAAAAATCTTGGAGGTATCAAAACAATGATGTACAAAAAACACCAGGCAAGTTGTTAAGTTCAATGGGTACTAGTCATTTCGTAAACAAACCACTGCTTACCCAACCACTTCGTACCCAGTCCATTTCGTACCCAAACCTTTTCTTACCCATACCATTTCGTGCCCAAACTTTTCGTACCATATACAATAAAACATATTCAGACGCACGGGTATTCATATTAAAAATTGTGAACGTGGTAATTGAATAAATAAATTGAAAAAAAAATACTGTTGGGGATGAATTTGCAACAAGAAATACTTTGTTTATACGTCGAGCGATACTAAGGGAGAGTCATATGGTGATTAAACGACTTCCGTTCGCCCGCCTAGGGAGTGAACGCTCTTCACCATGATCTTCTCGGACATATACACCGTACCAGTGACTTATGAGATTTGTAAGATGATTAGAAGTTCTTGACAATGAACAGATCACTCGGATGAAAATAGATCACAAGTGAAACAACAAACAACATTATTTGTGCTAATACATCTTTTTATCAGAATGCCTATCGTAATATTTCCCATTCAAATGTATAAAATTTACAGATATATTTTTTATTACATGATATATATTTCACAATCCAACATATTTACAGATACCACAACAGAGAACATTATTTTTGTATTACCTTTATCACATATGAGGTGAATAAAATTCCATATAGAGAAGAAAGACTTATTTCACAAGTAATTTACAGTCATATTCTCCAAGAATAGGTTCAATTTAAAGCCGTATCAAGAGTGTATCTCGATGTTGGGTGGCCTAAAAAAGGCCCCGTTTTAGTTAAAGGCGCTAGTACTATTTGCTGCTGGTGCATCCTATTTTCCATCGCACCAAGCATACCATCGTCATGATATTAAATAAAAATATATAGATTAAGCCATATAATGGTTAATCAAACAATATTATTTTACCAATGAAAATTATAAACTTATCTAGTTTTTAAACATAATGCAATTAAAAATAATCATCAAGAATATGGCAGGTAATATGGGCTTATAATCCTCGAGTACGTACGGAAAAAAGGTAATAATATGCATATACACTCCAGCAAAATATTTCGATGAGACCGAACGAAACACGGCTCTCCTTTCTTCATTTCGTTACATTCGGAAGAATATCAAACTTATGCGCTCTTCCATCGACAATGTTTCGGGCGACCCCCGCAAACTTCGCTCGACCAACGTAAAATGGCAATATTCTCATTGAGTTCAACTCACTTGACATCAAGCTCATTGCGTGGTGCAGACTATAGGGGATCGTTGAGCATTGAGAATAGCAGCAGGTAAATCGCCCCTTTTGTAACGAGTGAGTGAACATGATTCAACGTCGCTTTCATCTATATTTCAGTTATATCACGACGTTGGGTCCTATTCCTTTTCACAGCTGGGAACCCCACTGGTAGGGTCCTATTCCTCATTTCATCGACAACCCCACGAGTGGGGTCCTATTCATTTTCACACCCGGAAACCCTATGAACCAGTAGGCGATAAACGGGATTAATTTCCTGATCATCTTTGCATTTTTTGTATGAACTGAGATGGGTATTTTTGATGAAGTTTTAACACTTCTTCTATTCAAAATATCTTACTATTTTAAAATTGATTATTTGGAAAATAACATAAGAAACAAATAGTGTAAATCATTCCACTAAGAAGAAGCAGAAGGGAAATGAAGCATGTTTCTCTTGAATCTGTTCCCTTACGGTGCTGCTGGTATGCCTCCCAGATGCAGTCGTCGAATCGACCGATGCAGTAGTCATAAGTTATTTTCTATGCATTGCTATCTAACATTTTTTTATTCTTCTTCTACAAGTTACACTTAATTTCAAGAAGACATTCAGCCGTAGGCAATTGTAGACAATGATATAAGACTACTGATACAAGATATGGTATACGAACTGTTTTGGGTACGAACAGGTTTGGGTACGAAACGGTCAGGGTCGATCCGATTTGGGTACGAAATAACGCGTATCCCAGGTTTTTGAACAGCATCACAGTGGAATAACGATGAATGCTATCGTACTGAACATTAAATAATGAAATGATAATATTTGTTAGCATGAAGAACGAATTGAATAAAAATAGTTAACCCGACTTTAACTTTTTTGACAGCTTATTGGTCAACACGAGGCAAGATAATAAAATACAAATAAATGAGTTTTAAACGAATCTATATAATACATTTTAAGTTTGACGTCTCGACTGCCGCCCCAGAAGCTGCAAAAGATCGGCAAAAGTTGGAAGAAATCATCCTATAGATTTTGCAATAACTTGAAAATGCATGTCTAAATGATTCATTATATGATTGAGCTTTGGTTTACAATATATTAAAATCGCACAAGGCTCTGTTGCACAAAGTTAAAATACCTTTTCATTCAAAGAAATTAAAAATAACGGGCAATACGTTCTCAAAATCTTTTTCATTACATACCGAGATAACATGCGGTCGGACGTTCATTTCACCAACAGTTAACCAAAGCTGTCGGCGCTAATTCTACCTAATAGTTTATCAGGTAAATCGAAGCTGAATCCCACTGAACTAATACAAATCAGTTACATTCATCATCCATCATCTCAAACAAAAAAAGTGCTTATTTTAGGATGAACCTCACCCTACGGTTTAGAACATTTTCATTTGTTGTTAGACCAGAGTGGGGTGGAGGGGGCAGTGTGAAAAATAGGTAGGTGATTTCCTAGAGGCACTTATAGCGGTTCAGGCCAGAAAATTAATAGGGGGTGGGGGGTAAAATATGACATCTTTCCACTTCTGCTGCTTTTTATGTTACATGTAAGGTATTATTATAAAGGCATGTGTATTGGCCATCACTTGATGCGAGATTTATTTTGGTTGGTCAAAACCCGTCTGTTATACAGGTCAGTAGGTCATGACCATGATTTTGGAATTATAATTTGGGTATGTGTTCCATTTTGTCAGCTGTGTACAGTGAAAAAGACATCAATATAAAAAATAATATTTGTAGAATCTTCACAGATACTGTCAAGTTTTTGTCATTTACCTTTAACTATTTCTCTTCAAGATGGCTCACAGATCGGACTAATTTTAAATAAACGTGAAATTTAACGGAGTGGACACATTACCAGACGTGTACCGAAATATATTGACCAAATATTGCAGGTGTCATTTATGTAGGTCAGTAGGTCACATTCCGTCTACAAAGTACAATTAATGGTATGCGTTAATTTGCTAGTTAATACAAAGATGAAAGGACATCTCGGGCTCATGTGCTATTCTGTGGAATTGTTTTCTCATGGGAAGTCTTTAGTATTTGTTAAGGATAACCCATTGAATGATTCCAGAGGTCACATCATCACTTTGAGGCGAACATCAGGTACGTGGCATGGGTAGGCATAACATATTCCACAATATTTCACTAAACTGCCTAGGATGTTACAAATAAGGCACCACTGTGAACGTAAGGTATGTTTTACCGAACACTTATGTACCGTTCATTATCTGGGTAAATATATTATCGAATTTAATTTAAAGCAAGAATTAGTGTAGATGTGTAGTTGTCTTCGTCTGTGTTCTGCACTGTAAGATAGATAACAAAAAATACCGGTTTATTCACACGTATTTGATAAAATAATTTCATCATATTCGTAGAATTAGTACATCTCCAGAACATTCATAACTGTCAACAGTTCGGAATTGACCCAATTTACAAAGTAGACGTTTCGTTTTTGCTTGTTAATGATATCTGCATGGATATCTCTACATAAAGTTCTGGACATTAACATGGATTTCGGAAGCAAATATCGAGTACATCATATAGAGACATTTGAGAACAGTAAAAACGTAGAAAGGTTTCTGAAATTGAACCTATCCTTCACAGCTACATCGATATGGCCCCTCTTGGGATATTTTTATGTCTAAATTTAGTAAACTGGTGTGTTCTTATGCTTTTTGACGGAATATTTCGATTTGAAGAACTTTTGTTGAGTGAAATATGTATAGAAGGATACCTCAAGCAGAACTGACTTCCTCCCCCTATCAGGGGGGTCTGCCTCTCGATTTTTTCCTTCTACATGTATAATGATGCTTTCTTGTGCATTTTGACAGTATAAATTTCCGAGTTTTGGATGAACTTAAGGAACTCAATCCTGACTCATGGTTTGTACTGCATCATGGCACTGCCCATTTTCCAAAACTAGATGTAAAACGGCCTACATTTTTCATTTCAAGCACTTCATAAGACGTCCATCCTGGAAAATTGTTGAATTTTCATATGCAAAACACTGCGTTATGGTGCATTCTGAGGGTACGATTACCTCATTTATGCCATTCTCTCCGAAAAATCGTCAAAACTTGTACTATATCTAAGGGTTGCTATATTTATTATTCGGAAATTATTGAACGCACTGTTCCGCCGTCCCCGTAATGGTCTACATCTGATCTTAGTTTTATGGCGTATATGCTACAACCAAAAAATTAACAAACAAACCTCCTTCTTGATTTCTACATCATTATATTCCGACTGCAGTTTCGAACTCAATGTTCTTTTCATGGAATACTGTTTACAACATAATGACAGACCGGTATATAAACAGTCAGGACACAATGGTCGCTAGACAACTGTGTTTAAAGGTCAACCCAAACGGAATTTTTTTTGGTCTAAAAATCCTTAAAAATCATAGTTCATACTTCACTTTGTATGAAAAAAATATTGAAAAAATTCTAACATGATCAGAAACACACGTAATATGGGAGCAAAGTGGACTTTTTCACACTTTCACAGCTGGCTTGATGACGTCACGCAGGGAAGTTGCCTGAGAAAAAACAGCGGATAACATAGAAAGCGAGTGCAGTCAGAGCTCCGGTTCAGATGTCGATTCGAGCGATATCAGATGCTTAGATGGAAATATTTTTCGCCAAGAAGATGAAATAGACATAGAGGAGGATGATGACGGGCAAATTAACAGTTGTTTGCAGACCAACGGCGGAATTCAGCCCTATCATTTTGAGCCGTACGGCTCCGATTCTGACAGTGACAACCACTCTGACAACGTGGAACTCGACGACGACAGGATTCGGAGAGGTCGTTTGTTGAATAGTGATTGGTATGCAACTTGACTGGAAACCTTATTATCGTCATCTATAAGAGCAAATGTCCATATATTTCAAACTGTATTGAATGTAGAACGATTCTGTGATGTAAAGAACGAGCACATCTGTGTTGTTATTGTTGTTACTGACCGAGGCAGCCTTTTCGAGGGGATAAACTCCGGGATTCGGCAGTATGGACAGTAAACTGTTGATAACTCTACTGATATACGTCCGATTTGAATTTTGTTTGTTTTCCCATAATCCCCATGAAATACCAATTTCAGAATTATATAGTTTGATAAAAAATACTTTGGACATTCATGGCGAAAAGTAAGCCATGGTGAGTGGATCGGCATTCACATTTGCTCAATTTTCGACAAATTACCTCAATTAAATTGAAATCGAATGATATTCCCACAATCTCAAATGTCAAGGGATTATGAAAAAGGAAATTAGGGTTACCATAATTAAGTTTATGCGAGGATCAACAAGGTCGCTTTCCAGTGTTAACGTGATTATAGTTTTATTCATTTTTGTAAATGTTGATTGTGAGTTATCGCCCTTATATTAGACTCTCCAACATTGTAACACGAGGTTGGTGTTCCTCGGCTACCTGGAATTTGTTTCTGGAAAATGTCAGTGATGGATTTGGTTTCTCCAGTTTGCTACAGAAATGTAGGGAACGTCACGTTTAAGTTTTTCCAGTCCCACAGCTACGGACAATCTGGGTCATGAGGTCGCGCCGAACGTGGTGTCGTGAAAAGTCGAAATCTGGCCCCTGACTCATGTCAACCACTGATGATCTGTTGGCCGTTTGGATCCATGCAACAAGGACCCGTCTGGTGTTAAGAGTGTGTAATGACTACACTAGTGGACAGTCTTTGCAAGATATGCTGGTATGCGTTGTTGGATGAACCGTGTGATGCCCCCTGCATATCATCAGTAAGCTGGGTGAGTTCGTCGGCTGGTTCAAAATCAAAATAGGGTCCACATTTATCATGGTTGTGTGCGAATTCAACTCACTCGTTACTGTGTCGCAGTTTATATTTCTACATGAGAAGTGTTACTTATCTCATATTCTTTTTCTACATGAGAAGTGTTAGCTTACCTCATGTTCAGTTCCGACATGAGAAGTATTAGTTTGCTTCATGTCCGGTTCCTACGTGAGGAGTATTAGTTTGCCTCATGATCCCTTTCTACATGAGAAGTATTTAGTTTGCCTCATGATCCATTTCCGTATGAGAAGTGTTAGCTTACCTCATATTCTTTTCCTACATGAGAAGTGTTAGCTTCCCTCATGTTCAGTTCCTACATGCAAAGTATTAGTTTTTCCCCATGCCCAGTTCCTACATGAGAAGTATTAGTTTGCCTCATGATCCATGTCCATATGAGAAGTGTTAGCTTACCTCATATTCTTTTCTCACATGAGAAGTGTTAGCTTTCCTCATGTCCAGTTCCTACATGAGAAGTATTTAGTTTGCCTCATGATCCATGTCCATATGAGAAGTGTTAGCTTACCTCATATTCTTTTCCCACATGAGAAGTGTTAGCTTTCCTCATGTCCAGTTCCTACATGAGAAGTATTTAGTTTGCCTCATGATCCATTTCCATATGAGAAGTGTTAGCTTACCTCATATGCTTTTCCTACATGAGAAGTGTTAGCTTTCCTCATGTCCAGTTCCTACATGAGAAGTATTTAGTTTGCCTCATGATCCATGTCCATATGAGAAGTGTTAGCTTACCTCATATTCTTTTCCTACATGAGAAGTGTTAGCTTACCTCATGTTCAGTTCCGACATGAGAAGTATTAGTTTGCCTCATGTCCGATTCCTATCAATGTTAGGGATGCTAGCCCTTATATGGTTATCACTGATTATCAGCCCATACTTGTGAATCACAATGTGATCACATTAGTCTGAAATTATTTCCATATTTTGGTTAATAATGAAATTCAGTAATAAGAAATTAGGTATTTGTAAACATTTGAATTTTCATAGTGTCCTATAATTGTACAGTTCACCGTACTATAATTACTGTTGATGCTTTCTTAGGATCAAACAGTGTTTGATAGAATTTATACTCTCTTCTCCTTTTCATACTTCAAATTTTGATCTCTTGTCAGAGTGTGTACTATTAGTATGCTTATGGAGACATTCATTTTAAGCTGCACCTTGATGGACCATCAATTGTTGATAAATTCCAATGGTGAGCATGGGTAGTCATTGAACTATACTCAGTGCTGGAGTGCACTACAAGCATGCAACATTACAATTCAAGCATGCACTTGAGCATATATCGGTCTATTTGTCACACTCAGTGGCTGGGTAATACCATATTCATCATAGTACCGCTTATTAACATTGATTGATTGGGCAGATATATCAGTTGAGCGATTGGCCACACACCCTAAGACATTTGTCATAATTTTGGGAATTGACTTGCCATGAATTATTCACTGCAATGTTTTTGAAAGAGAAAATGGAAGCAGTTAATATCATACATGATTTCTATTCTATGGTAGGTTGCCCATTAGCCTTTGTTCACTATTTATATTTATGAAGTGTCATGCACTTACTTATACATGGCAAATTCAGTGCCTTGTGAGCTGTAAATCTTCATTCTTAAAATATCTAAGAGATTAATTTAAAATCATCTTGAGTGGCTGTGAATTTGTTAAAAATTGCTAAATTCAACTTAGATGAAGATTTTTGTGAGAATTTGCACACTTTTAAACTGAAGCACCTAAAATTTCAGGGGTATTACTGGCATGGCATAATTTTATTGATTGCAATTACAGGGGAGGTTGACACCATTTGCTAATGTACATTGTACACAGCTAGTTTAATTGCTGGGGAGGTTGACCTCATTTGTCACTATATTTATTCAAGGGGAGGTTGGAAATAAGGGACATGATCAGCAATAACTAATCGAATTTGGACACTAATCAATCCAAATTCCATAGCGATAAAACATGGATAAATAATTTGCTGATCAAATTCAAAGCTTTGAATAATAGTCTCTGATCAAATTATTTTCCCTTATCTCCAACCCTGAACATATAGATTGTTTCTCAAGTGCTCTGTATCTACAATTGTCTAGTTACCATTTAGACTTTACTCTTCAATCCTGTATTCAGCAATCAGAAATTGAATCGCATGCCCAGAATGTGGATACTGCGTTATATCTCTATAATTACAGATCCTGTTGTGTCTGCGGACAATCTTGTATGTTGGGAAGCCCAGGTGATTTTTTATCCCATTCCGCTGTCCAGTCGCTCCTATCCTGTTTTGGACCCTCTGCTTCATTGTATATTCATGAGATGGAGACCTATCATCGACTGGAATATCCATCATTCCTTCTTCATCAACTCCAGAATAGTCAAGCTAGAGTCCTGCTGCTCTTACTGACTTACATGTTCTACCAAGTGGTATACATATTACCAACGTTAACATGGATTTTTACGAGCCAGAATTCAGCGACGATTTTGTATGCTCTACGTGTATCCCTGAAATCCAGCTGTATCACAGTGACTTGAACTGAATTTACTTGTTTGTATTTAGTGTGCGATCATGGTCATAATATCATTCTGCTTCGCATGAGGTCAGCATGGACTGCTCACAATTGAGTATACATGAACATACAATCCAGCTATATAATACTGGCTTGAACTGAATTTACTTGTTTATATTTAATGTGCGATCATGGTCATATTTCATTATACTTCTTATGAGGTCAGCATTGACTGCTCATCAATTCAGTATACATGAACATTCAAAGCTTGTCAGAAATCTAGCCATATCATGTGACTTGAACTGAATTCACTTGGTACTGTATATACTTTGTGTGTGATATGGTCATAATACACTCTACTTCTCATGAGGTCAGCATTGACTGCTCACATTTCAGTATAGATAAATATCAAGCTTGTCAGAAATTCATCTATATCATAGTGACTTTAACTGAATTCACTTGGGGTATATTTATTTAGTGTGTGATCATGGTCATAATACATTCTACTTGTCATGAGGTCAGCATTGACTGCTCACATTTCAGCATAGATAAACATTAAGCTTGTCAGAAATCCAGCTATAGTGACTTGACCTGAACTTACTTTGTGTATATATTTAGTGTATGGTCGTAATACATTCTACTTTTCACGAGGCCCGCATTGACTGCTCTCATGTCAGTACATAGAATTGACTTGTTCTTTTCTATTCATATTGTAGGAGAAGTGTTACACCATCACCTATGCTTTGTCTCAACATCATATTCACATGGTCCCTATTATACTCGAGCAGGGTCTATAAATATGCAAGAAAATTTCAATTTTATTGTAAGAAAATTTCAATTTTATTTTTTATATCTGACATGAACTTGGACAGGATAACAACTTTTGATCTGACAGAAGCAGCTTGTGATCGGATATATCTCATGTCTGACCGCTACTTCAGACCCTGCTGGAGTGTGAATTACAGTGTAATCTCTCTGTAACTCTTGTCATTGGGGACTGCACTGGCACTTTTATATTCTCAGACCTCTAGAAGTGTTGAAATGATATGCGCCTAGCCTCTAGTTGTTTTGATTGAGTCAGCTGCTCTTGTTCTTGCATTGATGAGAAACTGCTTTCCTTACATGAGTAACTAGTACTTAACTTTTTAATTTTTCTTCCAATTCTATACAGGTATGTCCATGACCAGGTTTGACAACACAGCATACAGCATTGTGCAGAACTTTCTCCAGCCTGAATGTCCTCTGGAGCTGCCAGCATGTTTGATATTGTCTATATTTTTGTTTTCAGAGTCTGAGATTAGCTAATTCAACATGTTCAAATTCTCAGTCAATTCCCAGAGTTTGGTCGAACTTTATGCTTTGATCATAGGCGAGGTAAGTTTTTTTTATCAGGCATATCTGATCATGCTGCTATTTCAGACCCTGATAGTTGCTTCTTCCATTATGATTTCATACTCACAGACAGAAATAGTTGCCTGCTCTCAGCATCTCTATGCTTGCTTATCCTGTTTTAACTCCTTTCCTTGAATTATTATTTCCAGGTTTTTCTCGGCGAGCTTGCTATTATTAATGTAGGTGATCCCAAAGATTGTTCTCTGGAGTGGAGTGCGACAGGGGGTTGAGGTGCTCCAGCGACATGTCTGTACATATCATCTGCAGCTTAATTCGGTGGAATCTCTGGTCCCTCTGATATACTGTATCCCAGGTTATTAGATTCTTTTAGTTTGTTTCTAAGTTTTTTGTGTGTTACTTTACAGACCACCAGTGTGTTTGCAGTAGCAGTGCTTTCCATGAGGAAGCGTAAATATGGACATTGTAAAACACTTTTTTCTTTAAGAATTATCATGCATTGTCTATTTCAGAGAGGAAATCCTACCTCATTCTATCATCCCCTGGCTTGTGAATCCAGTACTAACTATCATTATTATCACTTTCAGGTCTTTTACCAGTGAGCGCCATCACACACAGATACTGGTATGTGTGAATTCCTGTCTTAGGTATTATACATAATCATATTGACTTCATTTTGTCAAGTTTATTTCAAAGATTACTCTTGCGAAAGCGAGGCTTAATCCTAACCTTCCCTTGGACAATGGACAACCCTGAGGATCTTCATGTTTTTATCTGCCATACAATTTAACTGGCTGGCAGTTCAATGTTTTGTGAGGGAATGTCTGAGAAGTGAAGGACATTACTCATTTTTAGGAGGGTAACCGTGACTCTTCCAGTGCCAGTTGTTTCCTTTAATTGGAATCAGGCCCATGAACCTTTCTCGTGCTATATATTTATTGTATTAATATGGTTCTTCACTATGTGACAGGTATTTCGTGTTGCCCTGGATGGTATTTGTTCTTCCAGTACTTGGCTGATGTGGATTTCTGTGCCCCTACCTTCAGGCACACTTATGCATATTTCTATCATTTTCAGTCTAAAGATTTGTCACAGGTACTATGCTCTGTTTCTTACAATTGGTAAGGTAATATTCCACCATCCATGGATGCATAGTAATAGATTTCCCAGGTTTGTCATGCTATCTTTTATTGATTTACATGCTAATTTGGGGAATGAGTTCCATTAATATTTGTTTGTGTCAACCTGTCCTGCTATATGCCCTGTGCAAGTAAACTACATGTACCTGATTGTATTATTTCATGCACTTGCACAGTCTTGATATAGTTGGCTGCTATATTACCATTGATCTGCTCATGAAGATGCAAACAATTGTAGTCAGTCATTACTTCAGTTAGTGCTAGCCAGTTGCTGCCATTCTCAGGATATCTACTCCTCATCCTACTGTTTTGTGTTACATACTGTAAGGGCTAGGTCAGAGACTTCGGGTGGGGTGATAACAGCTCCATCTTTTACTCCACTGTTATCTGTGGCCCTTTATGCTCTCCACCTTTGCTGGTATAACAACATTTACATTATTTGCTAATTGGGGGCATGTTCTATCACTGCATTTGGTAACACATAATTCACATAATTCATATGTGTTCTCCATGCCCCTGCTATTTTATCATTTGTCATTTTAATTAATGATTTGTCATTTGAATTAATGATTATAACCATTGTCATTTGAATAAATGACCTAACCAGATTTTCTGGGTATTGTGTTTGTCTTTCCCAGCAAACTGAGCTCATTCTCTGACCTAGTCTATCTCGAGCATAAAAGGAAATTAGGGTTACCATAATTAAGTTTATGCGAGGATCAACAATGTCGCTTTCCAGTGTTAACGTGATTATAGTTTTATTCATTTTTGTAAATGTTGATTGTGAGTTATCGCCCTTATATTAGACTCTCCAACATTGTAACACGAGGTTGGTGTTCCTCGGATACCTGGAATTTGTTTCTGGAAAATGTCAGTGATGGATTTGGTTTCTCCAGTTTGCTACAGAAAAACCCTCCCTACCCTCCCTCAATTCTCTGTCTTGTGACATTTTGTAAAAGGAAAACTGTGGCCCTTTATGCTCCCCACCTTTGCTGGTATAACAACATTTACATTATTTGCTAATTGGGGGCATGTTCTATCACTGCATTTGGTAACACATAATTCACATAATTCATATGTGTTCTCCATGCCCCTGCTATTTTATCATTTGTCATTTTAATTAATGATTTGTCATTTGAATTAATGATTATAACCATTGTCATTTGAATAAATGACCTAACCAGATTTTCTGGGTTTTGTGTTTGTCTTTCCCAGCAAACTGAGCTCATTCTCTGACCTAGTCTATCTCGAGCATAAATATTATTATCACTTCTGTATTTACAGCCATTCACTCCAATTGGTGTTTTTTATTTATTTACTTATCAAGCGTATATATATTTATGAAAGATCATTTTAGTATTATTAAATAGTATATATGAAATAGAGACTCATCCAGTCTAACATGTAGGTGCTCAAGCAACAAATGCCACGCGAGAGCGAGCAGGGCATGTACAGCCGTCTCCCTGCCCGGCCCGAGACCTCGCTTGCAGGTTAGGTTCGTTCAGCCGATGTCCGTGATAGATTCTCCTTGTCCGATTTCTTTGCCGTCACATTCTGATTGTTCTTAGGTTTGATAGTTGGAATAGCTGTTCTCTTTAGTTTTGGTTTGTACCCGAATTCAACTGCTACGCTGTAGATGTCCTCGAATGATGTCTAATTTCTGTCAAAATGTGCCGAGCAAATTATACGAGTACTGGCTCAGGCCCTCTTTCCACACTCTCGTGTTGCGTACAAATTTCGTCCAATTTGCAGCGATTTTCTCGTCTTTAGGCCACAAATGAATACCAACACCGTCATCTGTAGTAAAACTGCAACCTCCCACTACACAACGTCGCGGCATATTTAACAAATGATGTCCCGATACTCCGAAAATCTCCAGAAATAAGCAGCTACTTACGACTGTGGTATACGGCTTTAACATAGAGAATACAAGACGGCTTCCCTCCGTGACGTCACAGCTGGAATTGACAGGAGAGCGATTTTCACCTTTCAAACGGCAATATCTCGCCAACCAGACTGCACAAAATTATGAAAAAAATATCATTATTTTCAGAATCGAAAGGACTATTTTTTTATATTTTTGACCTCAGAGCGTTTGGGTTGACCTTTAACAAAACACCGCTGACATGTTTGAAACAGTTGGTTAGAGAGATTAAAATGGATAATGCGAACGAATACAATACATAAGGAAAACAACAATCAAGGTTAGAGGCCGATCACCCGTTCAACGGTCAAAAGAACATTGAGTTCGAAACTGCAGTCGGAATATAATGTAGAAATCAAGAAGGAGGTTTGTTTGTTTATTTTTATTTAACTTCTCCGCGTCTGAACACATCTTTTTACTGTTACAACCAATATGTTGTAGATCAGCTGCACATCTCTGGACACTGAAGCCCCATACGAGCATATTCGAAGGGATCCCTAGTACTAATAGTTCTCCGATTATTATCACTTAATTTATATAATGGCCTACATGCACGTAATAGAAAGTGTTCATCACTGCACATAGTGCCCGATATCACACCATCATCCTGTGACTTTAAATCCACAATGTATGGGCATCATAACTCACGCATATATAGAATACCATCATGGGATATACTCTCGACCGAAATCCTCTTACAATCTATCCAGAACTACTTTATAACCAATGAGCCAATATATCCTGAAAGCGTTCATCACAGAACATGTTTTCTGGATCTAATGTGTATATGTTTGCAGCGGCGGAAAGATGCTGGGTTGATCCAGTTGTTTATGCTTTCGTTTCCAAGAAATCTTCTTTACAGCAGTTAAATGATTGTCAAATCGACTAACTTACAAGGAACCAGTGACTGGATATTCCCATGAGTTCAATATGACAATCCAGGAAGTCACTCTGACTACACTCTGTCCGTAATATTAAACGTTTCTGAACCATGTAGACCATAGCCTCTACGCTTACCTTCACAATGTTATCTCAGTTGCAATATTTGGCTAATAGAGTTTAGTATACGTCTGATGTGGTGGTCACTCGCCCCCCACCCTAAGTTTCATGTCTATACACAATTAGTTCGATCTGCGAACAATCATGGGAAGAAGTAGGTGAAGGCAGATGAAGAAATTATTTCGTCAAAAACCGGCACATGATCTGTGGAAAATCTACAAATACTTTTTTCTATATATCTTGTTCAGTGTATAGAGCTGACAATAGGATACACGTACCCTAATTTTCATTCTAAATTCAAGGTACTGACCTACATAATACACCTGCTTCCGCCATTGACAATACATTTTCAATCAGGCGGTAACCCATATACATACCTTCATAGAGATATCTTACATGTAACACAAAAGGCAGTAGAAGTGGACCGATGTCATATGTTACCCCTACCCCCAATTTTCAGGGTTTTCGACAAGTTGTCTAATCCGCTATAAGTGCCTCTAGCACATTACCTACCCATATTTCAGACTGCCCCCCTCCTCTCCCACCATAGAAGGATGCGTCTATGTATGGTTTAACAAAATATCACTTTGCATTTTTTTCTATACCATGGGTTGAGCTTCGATGCTGAAAGTAGATTTTCTATAATGGACTATTTGGTCAAAAATATATAACAGTGCATCACGGACTACAGGAATAATAATATGAATATTTGCTCGAATATGACATGCTAAAGTTTCGCTCGTGATGAAAAAATACCGTGTACGCCAATCACTGTTACTATATTGTCATAGGTTGCAATTATAGAATGATGCTCGACTAGCTTTCACTAGTTATTAAAGTTTGAAATTCCCGTTATTTTGCAAGGAAGAAATTTAGCATGTATATTGTAGAAGAACTGCCATTATTATGCGAATAAAGGAAGAATCCCTATTTCGGCCAGTTTGGACGTTAACAGCTTAATTTTATGATACTCTATCCTTAGATATTCAAAACATATGAATATTGTAAATAGACTCGTTATGATACATGTGTAATAAAAATTCCCTCTGTAGAGACAAAGATAGAATGGATTTTGTCGTATTATTTTCAAAAGCTGCAATAGAGCAACGTGTCACTCCTTCCAAAAAAATCGGTTTTCTTGAACTACTAGATGATGCAAAAGATATCTCAAAATATTGGAAACAGCTTTTGATATCATCAACATCATTTGTATGTGGCAATTTGTGAGCAATTTTTTCAATATTGCCTCCCCATATCCCATAAGTTACTGGGAATTCTCGTTGTTTCACTGATGGCATATATTCATGTTTCATTGCTTAATATTCAGATTTAAAGATACACACGTTGCCTGTAATTTGTATGAATCCTCACATTTCTGCTGATCGTGCGACGCTTTCCAATTCATGTAGACACAGAACACAATTTCCACGACCAACAGGATACCAGATGTCACCAGGAGTCCAGTATACAGTTCAGTAGGCATTTCTAAAAAGAAATAAAATAGAGAAATACAAGGGATTATGGTTGTGTTCGAATCCATTCTCGGTATGACCAGTCTCCCTGTCTGGACTAGTTAGTGTCCTGTCCTAGGAGCTACAGAAATGTAATAATCTCCGAGTTTAACCTCAAAGGTATGGCATTTGCATAACCATACGGATATCAAAGATTTTGAACATTGCCCGTTGACTAGAATTCAGCATATGCATGTTTTCATCATGGCGCTTTGTATTCATATTTCATGTCCAACATTTATCCTTTTATTATATATACCAGAATGGTTATTTTAAGGGATGACAAGGAATCGTCGTCATATCGATTAAAGCATATCGATAAGTATCTTTGATAGGCATTTAGAAGTCGGCGTATATAGCACAAGGCTATTTTATGGATAACTTCTTCATTGCTGTGGAGCTGACGTTTCGTTGGAGATACTTCCAACTTTTTCAAAGCTAATGAAAGTTTTGAAAAAGTTGGGAGTATCTTCAACGAAACGTCAGACAACAGCAATAGAGAAGTTGTTATCCATAGAATAGCCTTGTGTCATATCGATAAGGTTGAATATTGGCATTCATTCTTTCTTTTATCTGACAAACTACGATTGATTATTGAAGTACACAAGTCCAATACTATGTTTTCATCAAATCAAAAATCTCTTTAATTATTCCGTTTCGGGCCACAGAATAGACTGACAAACTTGTAGTCAAGGTGGGAGAACCGACGTCTTGTGCTGTCATGTACATCATAAGAACTGACCAGTAAATCGTATATAAAATTACATTTTCAACTCGCAACATTCAGTTGAAAATCGGTATCAGGAAAAGAAGGGCTGACATTTCATTAATTTATTAACTCCAGAATTGAGGCATGTGATATATCTTAATCCGACCTGGTCTGGTTCGTCATTTGGTCTTGGTTTGCCAAGGTCGCAACAGGACAATGTCCCTGTTAACCCTACCTGGCCGGGGGCAAATACCTCCCTACCAAACTTTGCGTCATCTCCGAACAACAGAAAAATGGAGAGCTGAAACGCCGAGATCAAGTAGTTTATCATATTGGGCTCATTTTGAGCTGATTTGCGTGATCTCTCGAGCAAAGGATCATGGGTAAATTCAAGATGGCGACCACGTGGGGTACCAGAAAAGTGATTTTTTTTCGTTATATTTCTTCAAAATTTCTGCTTTTCCCCGACGAAAAGTGGACAAAAACTATTTTATTTCACATCACATTAATATTTATCAATTTATCATGCATTTTTTGCGAAGAACTTGCATAAATAAAAAATTCGAAAAATCTGACTGAAATATCGACAAAAAAAATGCCGTTTTTGAAAATGACGTCACTGTAACGTCATTGAAGCGGCCATCTTGGATTTTTTTACATTTTCTGGTAGAACTTGATCCAAGGGTACGATGTGTTAAGTTTCAGCTCCCTAGCTCAAGGGGTAAGAAAATAATTAAGGGGGTCATTTCGGCCCCCCAGGTCAGCATACGTCTCAAAAAGCCCAGGCCAGGTAGGGTTAAATTGGAAAATTTTCAAACAATCAGACATTAGCAATTCAAATTTGTTATCATTTTAATCAAAAACAATACCCATGGTCGAGTGTACATCCTGCATGCTTAGGATGCGTTGTCGACTACGTAGCTTTCCTGAACTACACTGTTGACAATGTGCGGTCAAAAAAATATAAAAGATTCCGATTAATATTATTCAAATTATTACCACTTTTCTCAAGATATTCTTGGGGTGTTTAAAATTGTTGACAGGTAAACGCCCTCTCAATAGTTATTTCAAACCCAACGCAACATACGGTGATACAAGTTACTCAGAGTCAAACGACCGATATGCAACAACCTACTTTCGTGGATTGTGGATAAAACGATGAAGCACATAATAAAATAATATCTCTGCGTTCTTCATCACCTGTTTCCGTTATGAGAAATGATCGAAATAAGATTCGACAAGGAGAACCTGGCCTCCAAATCAGAACTACGTTATATTCTCTTTATTGACAAAGATATTAAAACGTTCTGCTTAATAGACTATTGTCGTGATAATCTTGATGAAATCCAATATGGCTGCTTGGATTTATCACCTGTCAGCTGTACGCTAAAGCATTTTGGATACAATCGGAAACATAACTTGACCGTCTAGCACGAGAAAAATAACGTGTTCGTATCGTTATGTACTTAAGGCCGGTAACATCTCGTGAAAAGGTTTGAAAAATGCTGTGGAGCTCTACTTGGTGTGAGCATAGTTTACTTAGATTTAACTTTTTCCACACCCATGATAACTGAAAGAAAGAAAGAATTCTTACCAGCAAAGACTGTATGGTTTTGTGCATCGGCTGGTAGAAAGAATAAGCTTATATTAAATTGCCGCATAAGAAGATGTTCATAGTATTGACATATTACTTGATGATACAAGAATCCGTTAAATTCGCAGAAGGAAAGAATAAGCACGAGTTATCCACTTCTCAGATTTCAATAGATAAGCTTCGCATCAATAATGCTTCTGGAAAGCCTGATCTCTAGTATTTTGTTAATGAGAAATCTCTTGTATAAGAGCTGTGCATGATTTTGTCATATTTCAGTAATCTTCTTAGAGAAATACATCAGCAGTTAGGCAGATATAGCTGGAAGAACACCGAGCACGGATATAGAGCATTTTTAACCAATCATATGAAAAGATAATTCAACATGTAAAGCAGTGTGCGACCTGAAAACAAAGATATAAATCGTAGGGTGGAAAACGAAAATATGCAATCATGACTAGCGAATAAGCAACAATAAGACGTAAATATTCAGAACAGAAAAGTAGTCGAGATTTCAAAGTGATTTGTTTCCTGTCGACAGTTAGAATGATGTTCAGTTAGTAAAATCCCCCTCAGTGAGTATTACTCAATCTCACAGAAATTCCAAGTCGACTTCTTGAGTGTAATGTATCTCGGTTTCACTTTGTTCGTCGTTGCCCTTTGTTTCAGTTTATCAGTTGAGTAGCAAATGTACGCCATCCAGTCTCCGATCTCTGAACTTCCTCTTTTGTGGGAGAGAGAGAGAGAGAGAGAGAGAGAATTGAGGTTTAACGTCACCTTCAGCAATTCCTCTTTTGTGAAAGTAAAGATGCCTGAATTGTTTTATCGCTTGCAATTACTGGCGCTTTCGTGCTGAACTCTGAGTGTCGCCGATTCGAATACTACACGGGACCATCCCATTCAGTACCAGTATTGTTTGACTGTGTTATTCTAAAGCCAATTGGATATTCTTACCTGTTTAACTGCAAATTACTCAATTAACCCCATCTGCCCTGGGCTTTTTGGGACCTGTCCAGGCCTGGGGGCCGAAATGCCCCCCTTCCCCATAATTATTTTTCTTACCCCTTGAGCTAGGGAGTTGAAACTTACCTCACAATACCCTTGGATCAAACTCTAGCAGAAAATGTCAAAAAGTTCAAGACAGCCGCTTTGATGATGTCACAGTGACGTCATTTTTAAAAACGACATTTTTTGGCCGATTTTCCGGTCAGAATTTTTTTATTTTCCATTTATGCAATTTCTCTGAAAAAAACTGCATGATGAATATTAATGTGATGTGAAATAAAATAGTTTTTGCCCACTTTTCTTAGCGGAAAAGCAGAAATGTAAATTTGAAGAAAAATGACGAAAACATCACTTTTCTGGTACCCCAAGTGGCCGCCAGCTCAATATGATAAACTATAATGTCTCGGAGCGTCAGATCTAAATTTTTTGTTGTTCCGGAGATAGCACAGAAAGTTTGGTACATGTACATATATAATGAGGCTACGGCGGTGTAAATTGAAAGAGAAATCAGCCGATTTACCATGTTCAAAGATAGTGCTACGGCACTGTAGCTCATCTGTCTGTAACTGGAGAAAGTAGCTGTGAGAAATTTTTACTAAAGAACTGCAATAGATGAGTTTCTAACTTGTGTTGTCCCCCTGAACACTAAATGGTCCATGCAGTTATTTCCTGAGATTTCATGATAAAGTTTCATGGAAAATTTAAGATGCGGCCATATTGGATTTTCGAAATGGACCAAAAAAGGTATCTTGCACAACTGGACCACAAGGGGAAGCTGTGTATCAACATCCATGCAGTAATATTCTGAGAATTCACGATAACACAATTTCATGGGGAAATTCAAGATGGCCACCTGGTGGCCATAGTGGCCATATTGGGTTTTCGAATCGGACAAGAAAAGGTATCTTGCGCAACTTGACCCCAAGGGGAACCTGTGTATCAAATTTGAGAAAGATCAATGCAGTAGTTCCTGAGAAATCGCGATAACAAAGTTTCATGGGGAAACAAAGATGGCTGCCTGGTGGCCATATTGGATTTTGGAATCAGAACAGAAAAGGTATCTTGCACAACTAGACCCCAAGGGGAACCTGTGTACCCCAAATTTGAGAAAGATCCATGCAGTAGTTCCTGACAAATCACGATAACAATGTTTCATCTGGAAATCCAAGATGGCCGCCTGGTGGCCTTATTGGGTTTTTCAATCAGACCACAAATTGTATCTTGCACAACTAGACCCTAAGGGGAACCTCTGTATCAAATTTGAGAAAGATCCATGCAGTAGTTCCTGAGGAATCGCGATAACAATGTTTCATCTGGAAATCCAAGATGGCCGCCTGGTGGTCATATTGGATTTCTGAATGAGACCACAAAAGTATCTTGCACAACTAGACCCCAAGGGGAACCTGTGTATCAAATTTAAGAAAGATATATGACGGACGACGGACAATCAGGCCATGACATAAGCCCATCGGCCCAGATGAGCTAAAAATGACGGGGTTTAAACCAGTCATATTGAACCCAGACCTGTTTTCATTGGCGGGGGGGGGGCTTATAGTGTTGCAGCTAGGCTCGGGGCCAACTCAACCCAGCATGAATCATTGCTTGCCTGTAGGCTAACTGTTGGTCGCACAAAGAGGCGGGGTTTTGTCAACTCCAAACTAATTTTGAAGAATTTGGCGTCATTGTTCGCGAAAAATAACGACATCTACATGTACGTATTCAGAGGATATTATACTTCACCGCAGGACTTTATAATTTATATATTAGGTCCATACGGGTAGAGATGATATCTCTTGTATGTGGTAGAGCTGAAGAATGCTTAAATCTTCCGACATTAATGTATCTACGATCAGTTTTCTTGAACACAGATACTATTAATTAAGACCGAAATTAAGACCGTTAATTCCATGTAGCACGAAACCTATCAGAGCATATTTAGCACATCTAGTCTTTCTGGGGTTTTTTGGTGCAGCATTAATTTGGCCGACGTTCTGGTATTGTCTTTTTGAATGTCCAAGTGTACCATCGGGTCGGGCTCTGAAACAAATTTCGCATAGAGTGGTTGGTTCTTTGAATGATTCACTACGTCGAAGACTTATTTTGCATTTAGAATTGTCACAAATGAGCAAAGGCTCTTGGATTTTGATACGAAGCAAGACTATTTTAACAGGAGGGCACTATATCTTTATTGTAACGTAGAATTGAAGTGGATGATTTATGACAGGTATGGGTTTCATCTGTTTGTTTCCTTAACAAAATCTCAAGGATTCTATACAATAAAGGTGTAACTGTAAGGTCACGATAAGAGGATACTTGGATTTTATTGCACTTTCTTCTGGCATACAGGAGTCAGAAAGATATCTGGGAGAGTCTTTAGTTGGAATAAAGTATTACTGATCATAGTCAGGATATAAGCAACTGAGGGCCCGCCTATAGCTGGCGAAGTCCTATGAAAAATACATATCTTTCGCCACAAAAAATGTTTGTAATACAGATAGATTCATCCGTTCCAAACTTTATATTTCCACCTTTTCGCGAAGCGTCCATTCCTGTGCTATACACAGCGTCCGGAGAAAGCTCCCTGCTCCAAATGGATTAATGGAAATTTTCCTAGGCGTTAAATTAATTAATGGAACGGATTACCAACACGTTCAAATTCTGTTCGATCGGTAAGTGTTCTAATGCAATGAAATAATCATACTGTCCATTGTTGATATGGTCAGCTAAACAGCGCCATTCCAAGCCTCTATCAATTTCAAACATACTTGTTCTGTTAATACCCATTTCTTCCAACTTACGCCTATATATGCTCACAATCGCTTGTATGGTATTACTCACAGAAGAATATATGCTTTCGGTAATTACTCGCCATGCTATGTTCCTATGGCGTATTTGTTTCTTGAACCCACGCACATGGCATTTTTACTTACATAAATATATTGAAATTACAAGGAAAAGTGAAAGGTGAAGGTGAACAATGACATGAAGCTTTTTTAAGGAGCATACTTATATATAAATATATATATATCGAGAACAAACACCATGCGATAATAGCATCACGAGTATTTACATGTACCATTATTTCTACTCCCAGAAGATCCTAGGCAAGCCATTGGTCGACAGCCGTCACGTGCCGTTGGGATAAAAACACATATCAAACTGCACTGGCTGACACAGTTGACTGCAGTTTGTAATGTAAACGAACATAGCAGCTGGAGTGTTCTGTCAGCGACAGAACTGGAAATAAAGAATATGTCTGATATCAACTTTGTAAATCTGACCGATAGTATGTGCGACTGTTCCTGGAATAACTGGAAAAGGTAGTGTACTGTGACTGTGAGTAACAGTTGACGAAAGCCGCCTGACGCTTGACTTCGCTTCGACGATCTCGCCTCGTACGATCACATGCGCCGGTACAATGTGAATGATGTGGAAGCTTACCCCTGATATCGCGTTTATTCTTATTTGACGTGTACAAGTTTAGGTTACATGAATCAAAATACTGTTAGCAGATAGAAAACATTCTTAGAATACGTTGTTTAATTCAAGTTTGACCCTTTTCGGACGTTTTTTGTTGAAAAACTGTGCCGTCTTTGTCGTCGACTCGACGGTCGACCCCAGCTCGGCCGATCAGCCGAAGAGTTGGCGATCAGACTCTGGCGCTGTACGGTCTTTTGACTTATCATTTCGAGCAGAAGTCATGATTTCTTGTGATATTTCTTTGAAATATGACCAAATCTACTATGCTGATTCCGGATATTTCAAAATATTTGACGCGTCTCCAGCCGTTTTCATTATCACTTTTTTCGTATTTGATAAGCAAGTTTTAGACCCACTTTACCTCGCAACTTTCCCGAGTTGAAAAGGCTGCGCGGTCGTGTGGCATTTTCACCAGGAAACAGGATAAAATTCAGTATCAAACTCGCAGGGACAGGATAACTTATAATATTGTATTTTCCTCAAAGCGCTTTCACATCTGCTTGTATTCTTCAATGAGTACATACAATACAACTGAAAGCGAGTTTATATAATGTGTAAGTTGTCAGGTACATGTACACAACACCGTCACACAGATCATGTTTAAACATATATAGAGTGAAACGGGTGATACTTTGCGCAATCGGACTAGAGTAAATATAGCACATAGCTTCATGTGCGCAGCATATGCTTGTTAGGTGAATTTCAAATTTGGCCTTCTTCAAAACGAAGACAGGCGACAGATGAACAGAGAAGGTAGCAGATGAAATGCTATTGGACCAGAAAAAATGAAACGGTCTCTTTCTTATATATTCTAAGTACTAATCTGTCTATACTATGTATTAATCATTTGTTGCATGGTAAGCCTTATCCTACTTTAAATTTACGCTGATTTGTATTAATTATTGTTTGCCTGGCGACATTATTTTCCTTCTCAACATACCGCTATATATGGACTACACGCATGGAAAAAATGTTTTTTTCGAACCTTTAAAGGTTATTCAGACTGGATCTGTAAAGGATTCTCAAATAACCGAAGATCCATTTTCAAAAGGTTTACAAAGTATCCAAGGACGAGAGGGTGTGGATAATTACTCAAAAATAGAAAAGAATTATGTATGCTCTCATGTATGTATTGCCGTAATCAAATGAATTGTCAAATTCCCTCTAAACAGTTTATCTGGTTCCCTCAAATAGATGCACATTATATATAGCTATAATTTTTCTGAGCTTCTGAGCTGGTACACTCTAGTAAACAGTTCGCGGGAGGATTGGAATGAGCAAAGACTTGGCAACTCACTCTACCTTTCGACATCTGGGCATATGCTTGTTAAAATATGTACATATTCCTGAAGTCATTTGCTATAACTATTCAATTGGCAGTCGCACAACCAGATATTTACCTACCTCTGACAAATCTTTAAATCTTGGACGACACATTGACTTATTCAAATTTTGTTTGATTTTACTGGACTGTTCTTATCGCCTGCTGCATCAGAAATAACAAACTCGAGAACAAAGCCACGACTCACTTCTTTACTCGTGAAGAACTTTTTGACCTGGTGAAGGGTCTACACATGGATGTTAAATTTAGAATATTTTCTTTCTTCAAATTATGGACAGATAACACCTATTAGAGAGCGATCCAGGAATGAATGTTCATCTATCGTTACCACCCGGAGCTTAATTCAGGATAATCACTAACCAGATTTTATTTAATTCGCCCGAGATCTAACCCCGACACTGTTCATTTCAATATCTCGATGTATGTCCCGATTATCCTAAAAGTATGAATCCTGTGTTTTACTATGATGGTCACTTATGATTTATGATTGTTAAAAACTGTTTTATGGTCTATGCGCTTGCGCATGTGATGAATGTGTAAACAAGCACTGTTGTTAGAACCCGATAATTGGACCTATAAATGCAAGCCGTTATACAGATTGATCATTAAATCTTTGAAAAACGGTCGCTAATCTTTGAAAGTAGTTAGCTACAATCAAACAGCGGAGTTCGTCATTCATTCGTTGCTTTTCATTACTCTGCAAAACACAAAGACCGTGTATATTTATAGTCCTTCAACCGTGACGAAACCACACTTTTCGCCGCCGTATTATCAAAGATGTGACAACATGGACGTGCGCCTCTCAAATAGAAAACGCAGGAAAGACAAATGCACACTACACCCGATCCGAAGATAATACACTTTTCGTCGGTTGTTTTATCAGAGGGAGAAAGTCTCTTTTATGTAAAGGTTTACAGCTAACGCCGACACCACAACCAAACGAAAATGAACTTAAAAGTGACACTGCCAGTTTACCAGGAAAGTCGGACTTCGGGAGTATTATTGTGATAATGATATAGTGGACACCTCTGTGATGAGATACTGGATACTGTCATTGATATTAATTCTTACAAATCTGAACAAATCCGTAGCCATACGTCTGTCCTCATTACGCAATAATAGCGATGTCAAGAAGAGCTCAGCTATAGTTGTAATGGATACACAATATTATTGAGCAGAATCCAAATATTTTAAACCACAATCGCACATAGCAACGGATCGTGGGCAATGTGGAAAACCTAGAAAACAAAACAGACAACCTAGTAAAAACTCATTAGATTGAGCTAACCAAGCAGGAGAAAGCTTTCCTTCTCACATTTGAATTTAAGACCAGCCAAAAATATGGTCTACCCAAAATCCATAAATCTGTCGCTACAGTTGAAACAATTAAAGAAAAAAATTTGCATATATTTTGTCGGTCTAATATTCAGACCTATTACGACTGGACCTATTTGTCTCACAAGCAGATTGAGTAACCTAGCTGATATTCTCTTCAAACCATGTGTTAAATTTGCCCCCTCTTGGGTTAGGGGTGACATATTTTTCTTGAAACACATTCCAGACGAAATTCAACTTGATGAAATATTTTGCAGATTTGATGTTACCAATCTATACAGCAATATTTCAAATGAACTAGGAATTAAAGGTATCCGATATGGGCCCGACAACTTTCCTTAACAAAACGATGAACGTTGTTTCTACAGACTCTCTCTCATTGGCCATTACTTTTATTCTAGGAAAAAACACATTTCAATTCATAAGCAAATCCTCACAACCATGGGTACGAGATTTGCACCAAATCTACGCTACTCTTGTATTACAATACTTAAAAACAAATGTATAAGAATGGTGAAACTCGTTTTGGCGTGCCGACAAAAGAGCATCTACTCAAATCATTGAAACGTAATTTGGACGATGGTTTTCTCATTTGGGACACCAACACTGAAGCTATCAATGATCTTCATCAAATGTTTAATAACTCAGATGCAGATATCGAATTTACCTGAAGCAAAGTGCAGAGAAATTGTGATAGGAAGATTATCACCGACATTTATTGCAACTTACTAAAATCCAGGTACCATTTAGTCTCGCTATAGGCGCATTTGAACAATTGTCACTGACCACGACTTACGGAACCAACGAATGAATGACCTCAAACTGTTCTTACTCGATATTTATTCCGAGGAAGGGTTTACTGCAGATTTCAACAAAATGCTTTAACTACAGAGCGTATTCCTGAAGATACTGTTACCTTTATCAGTACGTAAAACCCAAACAATCACAACATCAAATCAAGGCAACTGTCAAATGAGAGGATGGTTAAATCCTTTCACGGTGCTAAAATTAAAAACGGAAAAAGCCAGGCCCCTAACCTAAGAAAATGCTAACACGAGCTAAATTGTCACCCAACGTCGACCCCCAAAACAAAAACAAAATGTGGAGATAATGGTTGTAGGTGCTGTGATCATTTAATCACGAAATCGCCATTCCACTTCAGCAACGTTGATTACAATTTTAACATAAACGCGGACATGTGATGCGACTAAAAATACTGTATTCATGTTCTTGTTGTAACGGATACAACATATATTATATAGGAGAAACGGACGATACATTATGAAATCGAATTAGCATACATGGACAACAGATTAAAACACCTGCCTGCAGACTTTTAAGATTGAGAAACATATAGTCTCATGCGCGCAGCATATGCCTGTTTAAATTTAAATATGTCCGTTCTTCAAAACCACAGAAGACGAGCAGAAAATGTTACAGATGGAATGTAATTGCACCAAAAATATGAAGGTGGATTCAGACAGCGATTCAAATGCACATCTGGATCCTGCTCTCTCTGTTATGTAGTCTAAATATTATTCTGTCTATGCGTTTTATTTTTCCTTGCTTGTATATCAAGCCTTAACTTTACACCGAAATGTAATTGTTTGCCTAGCTACATTGTTTCCTTCTCAAAATATAGCTATGGACTACATTGTACATACGCCGTCATAAGGCGGGATTGTATTTCGCCTCATGTAAATTACATGTCACTGATGAATCCTTCATGGGGAAATGCGTATGGCTAAATACAGTACTCCCTTTCCTCGTACTATCTAATGAATATATCTTTCCAAGTCAATATGCATCGTAACTGTATCGATTGCATCCGAATGAACATTTTTATCGCTTAATACTGAACAAGCTGAATAAAGGGTAGTACTTCAAAAGTATGCTCAAAACATTTCCATGCAAACTACAGAATATAGTACCTGCGATAGAAATCCTCCATATAAAAATATATTTTAACACCTTGTTTGTCCAAATTATTTAAGGTTATACTGGATACCGGGTACTACACCACACCATGGTGTGAAGAGATTATTATACAAATATTTAAAGGATGAGACTGTTCAGATCTATGTAACTATCGCGGAATCACTTTGCTGAGCTCAATATCTAAATTATTCACAGCAATCTTAAATAGTAGGTTGAAAGTATGGGCATCAGGACATGATAGACTATCAGACGCTCAGTTCGGTTTTAAGAAAGGATGTGGAACCATAGACGCCATATTTGCATTACACAGTAGAATAACAACTCACTTGAATGAAGGAAAGAAATTATATTGTATGTTTATAGATTTAAAGCCGTTGTTTGACAGTGTATACAGACAGGGTCTGTGGTATAAATTGTTCCGACAAGGCGTTTGGTTTTGCGATCGATGCATAGCGGTGTTAAATTATGCATCTTCCACTGTGGGCACATTAGAGAATACATTGAATGTGAAAGGGGTTTGAAGTAGGGGGAAGTTTTGTCATCGATCATGTTTGGTTTATTTATAGAAGATTTAGGGTAATGCCTTATGAGCACAGGTGATATGAGTTGGCGTTATTTCTGTTGTTGTACGCAGATGATATTTTTGTTATTTCTGATTCGTCCGAGGGTTTACAAAGTTGGAATATAGTTAAACAAAATGGAATCTTATTGTTAATGTTGATAAAACTAATATCATGATTTTCAGGAGAGAGGGATTTATGAACAAACTCTGATGAATGGTTATAATAATAATAAAATTGAAACAGCCGAACAGTTTTACTATTTAGGACTTATTATAGCATTTAATGACAAGTTTTCAAAGGCCAAGAATGTTTTAGCGATCAAGGGGGAAAAGGACCCTAGGTGCACTTGTTTGTAAGATGAATGAAAGTTTACTGCAGCCAAAGGTGTGTATACATTTGTTTAGTGGGTATGTAAAACCAATACTCCATTCCGCTTGCTAAGTTTGGGGCTTCCATAAAGCCGAGGCCATAGAGAGAGTGCATTGCAACTTTTGTAAAAGCCTACTTGGTGTGAAACAGTTCACATCAAATTCGGTAATATATGGAGACCTAGATAGGGTACCATTACGTTTTATGAGAGTAGAAACAAATACTGAAATACTGGTTTACGGTCCGAAGAGCCAAAAAAGTTAATTTTACAAACTACACATCAAAACCATTTGGAAAATTGCAAGAGAAAGAAAGAAAACTGGGTATCTCTTGTTAGATCTATTTTGCAGGAGTACGGTTTCATGGACGTCAGGATATTTCCATGCTCTGATAAGGAAAATATATTTAAGAAAATGTTCAGCGACAGGGTAAATGACGAACTATCGACTAAAACATATTTTAAGTGGTGTAAAACGGAATTTGGTTACGAGAAATATATGGATGTTTTAGGAAATAGAAAACACAGATTAGCGTCGAGTTGTTTTAGGTTATCAGCTCACCATTTAAATATAGAAACTAGCTGCTATGTTAGTAGTCAAGACAGAAATAGCAGAATTTGTGAAATGTGTGACCATGGACAGATAGAAGATGAATATCACTTCGTAACTAAATGTCCGCTGTATTTGGAGTTGCGTACAGTAATATGACCAAACTCTATTATTGGAGGGACCAAGCGTCTTCAAGTTCGTAGAGCTCATGAGTGCAAAGAGTAGAAAGCTAATATGTAATAAGTAATAGTTCATCAATAAAGCAACATGTATGCGTGATAGTCAAATTAATTAGATCTTTGTATACTAGCTACTTTTATTTATCAATGTGAGCTCTGATCTTTGAATACATGTGTCAAATTGTAAAACTGTACGCGAGAGGCCTGTATTTGCCTAAGCGAATAAAGATTCATTCACTAAGTATCAGATTATGCCCGCTATAGACAAACTAATGGTTTTGTCGTCACATGATTGACAGGTATTATCTTATTTGAGAATATTAAGACAAAACCACGCTCATGCTAATGAACAGCTGGAACGCACCATTACCTAGTCTAATCATATATGAGCTAACGAAATTGCCAATTAATTAGATCCGACATTCAGTAAGAAAACGTTATCTGAAAAAATGTCCGCGTCCATAACAGAAATTACAACACATATAAGGGAAGTGGGAAGAGGTGCCGACATACTGACTGCGTCACATGACTTCACAGAATAGTCTTCTCGTAAACCTATTCTAAAGCACATACCAAGAATCTAACGATTCGTGATATGTGTTGTATCTCAGGTACGCTTTTATTGTACCTGTTCATGTGGCAACTTGGATGATATGACCACACGGCCCCTAGCACCGGCATAAGCGGCATTAGATACAAATCTAGAGAGCTATGATGGAAATGCTCTGACAACTCGTATACTGGTAATTGGTGAGCTGTTTCGCTGTGACAACTCGTACATTGGAGATTGGTGAGCTGTATCGTCGTCAGATGTAAATGACGGCAATTAACACAAAAGACTAGTCTGTAAGGCCCGATGTCGACCCAGCATCAACTTGTCAAGACCCAAGCAGGTATAATTGGGAATAGTTAAAAACACACAATCCAGATTTTATACCAGACAGAAGTGGGCAGCAATTCTTAATGGAGCCGACTAGACACCATGACGATTGTTCCCATAAAAAAATGACCACTACCATGATCATCAAATCACTAGCGAGTACATTATTTAATACAAAACAACAATTGGGATGAATCGTTACTGGCTGAATATTGCGTCAAATCTACAAAGATGTGACTATGTTGAAAAGCTTTTCCGGGATAGTATTACTAGAAGAAGGAACAACACGGCATACCAAACGAACACATACCAAAAAAGCTAAGAATGAAATCATGCCAGACTTATCTCGAACACGAATACTTTATGGATGTCCACTTCCCAAATAGTTATTAGCACGATACGATATTTGCAAAGTGGACATCCACTAAATCTCCATGTTCGATTGATACCCACCTGCCATACAAAGCTTACATACATGTATCTGCCAAAATAAGTATTAGGTGTTTTACAAAACGGGTTGAACGAAGGAACAATGAGCAGCAACTAAATTAAATCTTTTGCTTGAGCACGTTCAAGCATCAATCAACCTTACCAGTACTAGAGTCGGTTGTAGACAGAGTAGGTGTTTCAGTATATAATATTGAAGAACTTGGTGCTTCAGTACTTGATGCTTCAGCACTTGGTACTATATTTGATGGACTGGGATTAGTAGTTGTCATGCTGGATGATTCTGGAATTACCAATGTTTAGACGGGAATAACATAGGACTATGTTATTTATACAAACAATTTTCTCGCATATTTCCAAAATGTAATATTACATATTTCCCGATGTGAAGTTATTTTGATGAAATAAATGATTCCATTTTTTTTAATTTTAGCTAATAAATATTAAGTCAGACATAAAATCTCGTCGCTGAAGTTGTCAAGAATCCGATTAATAAACTCTTCGCGTATTAGAATTCACCAAATTCATCACATCTCGAAACATATTTAGCAGCCACTTATAGGTTGAGCGAAGCAAACTCGTAATGGATGTTGAATATTCATATTCATGCCTCGAGTCCTTAAGAATAACTACTGTATTATTCAAATATTAGTGCAGTTCACTCAAACTAATCCGAGAAAAGGTCATTGTCTATGTACAACACCACAAACCAATCATGACAATAATAAACAAAAACAATAATAGAGTTAATTATATAGATAATACAAGAAGCTATATATGAAGGAGGTGTGTGGGGGGGCCTAATCGTGTATTTGCGCCTAATCGTGTCAGCGCCAAATCGTGTAAAAAACTTGCGCCTAATAACGTGTTGCGCCTAATCGTGTAGGAAATTTGCGGTTAATGGTGGAACTGCGCCTAATCGTGTACGAAATTTGCGCTTAATTGTGGAACTGCGCCTAATCGTGTACGGAATTTGCGCCTATTTGTGTAAATGCGCCTAATCGTGTAAGGAGGCTGCGTCTAATCATGTAACTGCTCCTAATCATTTGAACGATCTTGCGCCTAATTTTACGTTGCGCCTAATCGTGTAGAAAAATTGCTCCTAATTGTGGAACTGCGTTTATTCGTGTAGAAGATTTGCTCCTAATTATGGAAATGCGCTTATTCGTGTGAGAAATATGCTCCTAATTGTGGAACTGCGCCTAATCGTGTACAAAATTTGCGTCTAACTGTTGAAATGCGCCTAATTGTGTATGGAGGCTGCGCCTAAACGTGCACATATAGCGCTTAAACGTGTTCAACGCGCCTAATCGTGTAATGACCGTGTAGTCATGAAAACGACCTAATATAGAGCAGGAATAGTGATTTGAAGCCAGACTTATTTATTAAATTGCTGGGTCCGCCCCGAATTCAAGTTTTTCGACTGTATTTTTGAAAAGCTACTAAACCGAACGGTTCATGGATATCGGATATAATCTGTTCTAAATCCATGCTCTGATTCATCATTTCATTTTCGAAGCTGATGCTGCAAAAGGACGTAAAAGCGTTGAAATGACCATGATGAAATATTTCCGAAATCGGCCAGTTTCAACCTACACAAAGTAATGAAAATGTAGATATGGGGAAGCGGATCTTCCTTTTGTGTGTGTATGAGTGAAACCGTTGAAACGAGATGTCCGCCACTGTTTTTGTGATCCTTAGAGTTAGTTCTCGCGAAAGTTGGGGGGTAAGGTACTTGATATGCTCCACTTGGACTTTACCATTTTTTTCCACCGACCAATGAAAATGCGGCACTTCAATTTTGAAAATTTGAATTCACTAATCAAAAGTCGAAAAAGTATCTATTTGTTTGAAAAAGCCCCCAAAACACACGAAAAACTGGCCATAATACCAAGCTGATCTGTATGTAGTGGTATTACAATTATACATACACCTGGTACTGGCACTGAATGAAAGTATTAGAACACAGGAGTGCATGAAACAACAAGTGGCAAGACATTCATCTCAGAATATTTCAGTTCTCAGACATGTCAGATGATATTATTTCTAAGTTTAAGTTCAATTGATTAATTTCCCTACATACATGCACATATATTCCTAACACCACTCCATGTGTTGACCTAGTTTTAGCTTGACCTCTTCATTCGTCAGAAACTAAATCCAGCATAGATACATGTACGGCCTCTAGAGATATGGTAGGGCACCTCTTTACACATGTATATGTTGCGCCCGGAACTGTATTTCTCTGAGCCGAGGTCAATCTTTGGAAGAGTGACCATAGCAGGCTTCCATACTTTGGTGTGTATCAATCTGAGGAAAACAATCAACAGAGTATTATTCAATACAGGTAAGGGATGAATGACATGCTAAGTGACTATATATAGGCCTAAAAAGCCTGTCAACCACTGAAGGATAACTATTCTGGTCTGAGAACGAATAAACAATTTGGAACTATTTTTGTACGTGTACTTCGAACAGCCCTGAAATCAGAAATTTTCTAGATCCCATAATAAAGGTGAAACAACTCAATTTTCTAAAAATGTTAAATTGCCTAGGAGTTTTGGGGCGCTTGGGTGTGGTCGCGCATGCGGAGTCGCGACTTCCGGTCACTTGACTTCCGGAAGACATCACTACCGCCAAATTTTCTTTCGAGAGGTGACCCAGGGGTCACGGTGGCAGTGACGTCATACGATGGCGTCAACAGTGTGTGTGTACGTGACTGCACGCCGGTGGGGTATATTGGACGTTGTCCATAGTTTCGGATTATTGGTCCCCCTCAAAAACTGTAATACAGCAGAGCGCCCGGGTCTGACCACATGATAATTATCCTTCCCTTTTTAGTAACCAGTATTTATAGTACCAAGCTTTTGGGTACTACCACTCCTTCAAAATGACATATGCGGATGGGTGGCTGTGTTGGGCTATATGGCGAGTCGGGCCGCGAAGTCGACCTTCGTCAGCCTCAGTTTCGCACGTTTTTCAGGTGTCACAAAAAACGGCATGGTCGACCTCATATTTTGAATAGCTTTTTTATCTCGCCTCGAGACGGGGAATACTGGGAAGAAATCTTATTGAAATCGATTGTCAAGATTTTTCCAGGAAATGAACGAAATATTGGGTTATTTCAATAGATTTTCCAGAAAATATGGAGTACGTTGTGAGGGAGGAAAATTTATCCAGGGTTAAATTTGCTTAATTGGCTTGTATGCTGAATTAATGGTATGAGCATTCCCATGAAGAAAATATATACTTTTATATGGTTTTCTGGATGGCTTGCCAACTCAGAAAGACGGAAGGGCTATACCAAGGGTCTATTTCCAGCAACGAGGGGTCTACTGTGGACTTCACCCTATTACACAGACCGATGGCTTCAGCCTGGAAAAGGTTGAGGGAACTCCCGTCATGGGAGTGACGTCCTCAGCCCGTATAATAAGCTGTTATGTCTTGTAGCGCCACAATGTATGCTAAGAGGCGACAACTCGACATATATCTCGTAGAACGACTGTATCGCAGCACCACCTGTATACTAAGGGGCGAAAACTCATCCTATAGCCAGCATTTGAAGCGTTGTAGCGCCCGCCCTTTAAGCTTTGAATGGTTTTCTCCACCCGCACATGACTCGTTCATTCGTTTTCGTCGCTGGGCGTTGAAGAGGGTCTAGACCCCTCAATACCTCAGGTCCCTGAAACAGAGGAGGAAGAGTGGACCTGAAGTGGACCTAAAGTGCCGAAGCGCTGAAGCGTTCAGACGCTTGGCGTCAATTGTGGCAGTTGTGGCAGATCTGATTGATCCAACCAACAACTAATGAGAACAGCGGAATACCTCCTGTCCATGCCCTTCAGTCGCTCCACACATTCCCATACGACCCGTATTGTGCTTTCTATACTACTCTGCGAGTACGAGCAGTCAATCTATTTTACCCATGGGATTTGCACCAAACGAACGCCCGGAGCCAGGCATTCGCCCTGGGGTAAAATATATTGACTGCTCGTACTCGCAGAGTAGTATAGAAAGCACAATACGGGTCGTCTTCGAATGTGTGGAGCGACTGAGGGGCATGGACAGGAGGTATTCCGCTGTTCTCATTAGTTGTTGGTTGGTTCAATCAGATCGCAAGTTTTTGCCCGGTTCTAAAAATAAATCACTACAGCGCTATGCACACCAGTTCTGCACACAACTGCCACAATTGACGCCAAGCGTCTGAACGCTTCAACGCTTCGGCACTTTAGGTCCACTTCAGGCCCACTCTTCCTCCTCTGTTTCAGGGACCTGAGGTATTGAGGTGTCTAGACACTCTTCGACGCCCAGCGACAAAAACGAATGAACGATTCAAGTGCGGGTGGAGAAAACCATTCAAAGCTTAAAGGGCGAGCGCTACAACGCTTCAAATGCTGCCTTAGGATGAGTTTTCGCACCTTAGTATACAGGTGGTGCTGCGATACAGTCGTTCTACGAGATATATGTCGAGTTGTCGCCTCTTAGCATACATTTTGGCGCTACAAGACATGACAGCTGATGACGTCACTCCCATGACGGGAGTTCCCTCAAACTTTTCCAGGCTGAAGCCATCGATTTGTGTAATAGGGTGAAGTCCACAGTAGACCCCTCGTTGCTGGAAATAGACCCTTGGTATAGCCCTTCCGTCTTTCTGAGTTGGCAAACCAACCAGAAAACCATATGAAAGTATATATTTTCTTCATGGGAATGCTCATACCATTAATTCAGCATACAAGCCAATTAAGCAAATTTAATCCGGGATAAATTTTCCTCCCTCGGAACGTACTGCATATTTTCTGGAAAATCTATTGAAATGACCCAAAATACGCAATATTTCGTTAATTTCGTGAAAAAATTTTGACAATCGATTTCAATAAGATTTCTTCCCAGTGTTCCCCGTCTTGAGGCGAGATAAAAAAGCTATTCAAAATATGAGGTCGACAATGCCGTTTTTTGTCACATATTCCATATGTAACATAACCCTATTTTTAGACACCTGAAAAACGTGCGAAACTGAGGCTGACGAAGGTCGACTTCGCGGCCCGACTCGCTATATAGCTCAACACAGCCACTCATCCGCATATGTGGTACCATATATTGGTACTATAAATACTGGTTACTAAAAAGGGAAGGATAATTATGTGGTCAGACCCGGGCGCTCTGCTGTATTACAGATTTTGAGGGGGACCAATACTCCGAAACTATGGACTACGTCCAATACACTCCACCGGCGTGCAGTCACGTACACAAACACTGATGACACCACCACATTACGTCACTGCCACCGTGACCCCTGGGTGACCTCTCGAAAGAAAATTTGGTGGTAGTGACGTCTTCCGGAAGTCAAGTGACCGGAAGTCGCGACTCCGCAGGCGCGACCACACCAAAGCGCCCCAAAACTCCTAGGCAATTTAACATTTTTAGAAAATTGAGTTGTTTCACCTTTATTATGGGATCTAGAAAATTTCTGATTGCAGGGCTGTTCGAAGTGCACGAACAAAAATAGTTTCAAATTGTTTATTCGTTCTCAGACCAGACTAGTTATCCTTCTGTGGTTGACAGGCTTATTAGGCCTATATGTAGTCACTTAGCATGTCATTCATCCCTTACCTGTATTGAATAATACTCTGTTGATTGTTTTCCTTCAAGATATCAGATTAATACGCACTAAAGTATGGAAGCCTCCTATGGTCACTCTTCCAAAGATTGACCTCAGCTCAGAGAAATACAGTTCAGGACGCAACATATACATGTGTAAAGATCTGCCCTACCATATCTCTAGGGGCTGTACATGTATCTATGCTGGATCTAGTTTCTGACGAATGAAAAGATCAAGCTAAAACTAGGTCAACACATGGAGTGGTGTTAGGAATATATGTGCATGTATGTATTGAAATTAATCAATTGAACTTAAACTTAGAAATAAAATTATCTGACATGTCTGAGAACTGAAATATTCTGAGATGGATGTCTTGCCACTTGTTGTTTCATGCACTCTTGTGTTCTAATACTTTCATTCAGTGTCAGTACCGGGTGTATGTATAATTGTAATACCACTACATACAGATCAGCTTGGTATTATGGCCAGTTTTTCGTGTGTTTTGGGGGGCTTTTTCAAACAAATAGATACTATTTTGAATTGAAACTCTGGGAAAGAAATCTGCTACTCAGGAAGCAGTTATTCTTTTCAGTTTTACTATATCCACCATTGCAGCCAGTCATTCGATAGTCTCTGAAAATGATACTCGGGTATCACAATCAGTTAAAAACTGTTTTTCCTGCGAGCCATAAATTACAAAATACTAATATACAAATGGAAGTACAGTGCAATAAAATCTAGATTATGCAAAGAAAAGTTCACTTGCGATGGATGGTATCTGTCCCAACCCTCAATCAAATAACAGCGTTTATCTTCTGGATCACCTTTCTATATATGTCCGTGGGACTAGGCCTACTTCAGCTGTCTCCCTTTAATATACAGATGGTGCTGCGAGATATGGCTCTTGTGCGGCTCACGATTTGCAATGTTGGCTGTTTCGACTTTTGATTAGTGAATTCAAATTTTCAAAATTGAAGTGCCGGATTTTCATTGGTCGGTGGAAAAAAAATGGAAATGTCCAAGTTGAGCATATCAAGTAGCTTACCCCCAGCTTTCGCGAGAACTATACTCTAAGGATCACAAAAACAGTGGCGGACATCTCGTTTCAACGGTTTCACTCTTACACACACAAGGGGAAGATCCGCTTCCCCATATCTACATTTTCATTACTTTGTGTAGGTTGAAATTGGCCGATTTCGGAAACATTTCATCATGGTCTTTTCAACGCTTTTACGTCCTTTTGCAGCATCAGCTCC
>JAVTVY010013102.1:0-52033 GCA_036873755.1 Hanleya hanleyi | reverse complement strand
GTAAACAAAGTGTAGTCTGCTGATCTGCCCCCCCCCCCCCTCTCGCGTGGGGGATATGAAATCGAAAGTAACAATTGATTCGAATCATTGGACAATAATTGAACACGTGCAGATCAATCTATATGATTATTGTGATTAAGCCAAATGCAGACAATTTCTCTGATTGAGTTATAAAATCAATTGTTTATTATCTAGAGTGCGATTGATTATTGTGGAGCTAAAGAATAGCCATGAGTTCATTGTATTTAATTTTATTGGATCATAAATTTCTGAAGCGATTTCTTAGGATTTGTGTAATATCCTATAGGCAGGATTATGGATTTGATGTATTCAAATAATATGGTGGATATTCTAATTATTCTTTAATAGCATTAACCAAATGTAATCAGTAAACGGTTCAGCTAAGTGCAGAATACATTGGAATGGAGATTTAAATATACCAGTACTGTGGTTAGATGTCGCATTAAGATGTAATGCATGTATTCTCAGCTTCATCTGAAATTACTTTATTTTATATACTATAAGGATTCATATATTTTCTTGCAGAACTGTAGCTGTAGCTGTAACTGTAATCGCACAACTGTAATCGCGCAACTGTAACTGTAGCTGTAACTGAAGCTATCATCTGTGACAACTCAACTGTAATTTCTGAACTTTCAAATTGCGAACTGTCAGTAGTGGGAAAACGGGGCCTCCGGGTCACAGCCGTCTGTTGATTGGGATAAACTGCTACCGTGACAGATCTGTACAGTTGCTGTTGAACTTGAACTGTTTAAATCCGGGCGTATTGTGCCAATCGATGAATATTGAGAATATATCAGTTAGAAGAAATCTCTGTTTGGTGTTTTAGTGAACTTCATTCCTCTTCCGCACCAAAATTCTGAAGGAGTAATTACCAATGCCTCGTCACTGTGCCGACTGAGCAGGCAATAGGAGGAATACGTAAATTGGTGGTTGGACTGAAGTTTGTTGAAAATGAGCAACGCTGAAAATTTAGGAGAGGCAGCCAGCAATGAGGGTGGACTGCCACCGGATGAAGAAGTCCAAGATGATGGAAATCTTGACTTGCAGAACGAGGACGATGTGGAGCAAGTCAATGGGGTGAAAAGAAAGCGAAAACAACTTCGCGGGAAATTAACACGGACAATAAACCGAGTTCGTGTATCCATCTATCAGGGTGATAGAAATCGCCGCAGATTCAAAAAGGAGCTGGAAGAGATCAGGAAACTCTATGACCAGGCTGGAGAGGTTCATGGGGAACTCTACAATTATGTGGAGGAGGGCCAGACAAGACAATTAGACCAGTGGGAGACGGAACTCTCAAATGACATTTACGCTATAGAGGAGGAAGTGGAGGACTATTTGAACTCACTTCCCATGGTCAATGAAGGTGAACAGGTAGTTGGTCGTGTACCTCATAGAATTGTTACAAGGAGTGTAAGTGCAGGGGCATCTGCCCATGATCAATTGTCTCTTAGTTCTGATAACCATGTTTTATTTCAGGAGCAGTCCTCTTCGTTACATGCACCGCCTGTGCAGCCATCTCCATCCTATAGTACTGATCATGTCTTAGGTTCAGGTAACCATGGTAACCCACCACCATCTGAAATCGCTTTTGATAAGTGGATAGATGAGCTTGTCGAGTTTAAGGAAACTGTCTTAGCTTCACAAATTAGAGATATGTCTATCGCTGATACGCTGTACAAGCTAGAGGCTAGTAGAGATATCCCTACAATTAAGCTCGTAAAATTTGATGGGAACCCTTTGGCATATGTTGAGTTTGTAGACCGATTCAAAATTCACATACATGATAAACCACACCTGACTGATGACATGCGTATGGTACAGCTTAGAATGCATGTTACCGGTGACGCCGAACGTGCTATCTCGGGTTTGGGTTGTGGGGGGATCATGTATGCTACCGCTCTGAAACTGAGAAAGGATCAATTTGGCCAACCAAGCATTGTTGCGCGTGCGCTAGTCAACAGGTTAACAAAGGGCGCGAAAATTGCGGCAAATGACAGACAAAGCCTGCGCGAATTTTCCTTGGATATTGTCAACTCTTTAGCCACTTTTCAGCAAATAAGATTCTTTGCCGACGTCAACGCAAACGAGAATTTAAGGCAAATCATCAAGCGCTTACCTGACCACTTGATTCAAAAATGGAAAAGTACGGTAAGTGATATTAGGGAAAGGAATCAGGTACCAACACTGGAACATATCAGTAGTTTCATTCGTAAGCGGGTCAAAGCCGAATTCGACCCAGATTTCGGTGATCTGGAAAGGGGCAAAGGAAATGATTGGAAGGGTGTCCAGGAGGATCGGAAACGGGGAATACATTCAACACAGAGTCAACAGGCTTGGCAGAGAAAACCTAAGAAGTGCTATGTCTGTGAGGAGGATCACCGTGTAGATGAATGTCCTACCTTTACTGACTCGACAGTTGATCAGCGGATTCAACTAGTCAAGAGTCAGAGGTTATGCTTTTCATGTTTGATTAGAGGTCACATGTCTAAGCTATGCAGGTCCAAGAAAAAGTGCGATAAAAATAGTTGCACTAAGTTACATCACCCACTCCTTCATGTTGATCCTCCATGTGCCAGTGGAGCCGCATCAGCACTGGACCGAGACAGTATCATGCCAGTGGTACGAGTTCTCTTCAGATCCAGTAATGGAAAAGTCCGTGAGGGTAACGTTCTTGTAGATAGTGGGGCAGGCACCACTATTATCAGGAAGGAGTTTGCTAAAGTCCTAGGTCTGCAAGGCCGACGCGAAGGACTTGATCTGTCAGTAGTTGGTGGGCAACGGCTTGAACAACCTGATAGCAGGAGGTTGAAATTTTGGATCTCTTACCTGGCCGGTGGAGAAGAATTTTCAGTTGACGCCCATGAAATAGATAAAACTATCCTAAGCGTACCCGCCTTGGATCGGCCCTGGCTGCGGTCGTTCCCACACTTGAGTGACATCAAATTTGCTCACAAAGCTGGCCCAGTCGATCTGATTTTGGGAGTCCAGTACAGCCACTTACACGTTGAAGAAGAAGTTCGTCAAGGCTTGCCTTTTGAACCAGTCGGTAAGCGTACCAGGCTGGGCTGGTATGTGATTGGTTCCGATAACACCAGAAGAATGTCATCGATCTGCTAGGTTAACTTTGTAGAGAAAATCGACCTTGAAAAGTTCTATCAGTTCGAGACTCTCGGGGTTCAGGCCCCCGACTGCTCTTACCCTAAGCGAGTTATGTCCCCTGACGACAAAAGGGCACTGAATTTGTTGGAATCTTCCTGCAGGAAAGAGGGTGACCGTTATGTCATAGGCCTGCCATGGAAGAGAGACTCTTCATCATTACCAGACAACTATCTTCTTGCAGAGAAGAGACTCATCTCACTGGAACGGAACTTGCTGAAAAATGAAAAAAGGGCTCAAATGTACGACGATGCCATTATGGAGTATGAACGTAATGGCTGGGCTTGTCCATTAACCGAGGACGAAAAAACGATTGACACTAAACCGGTATTCTATCTCCTCCATCATGGAGTCTATCGTGCCGACAAGCCTAGTACACCCTTGAGAATCGTTTTCGATCCGGCTTGCCAGTACAAGGGAGTGTCACTGAACTCGTTGTTGTACAAAGGTCCATGCCTTATTGGGAATCTGCTTGGTGTAATACTTCGTTTTCGAGAGGATGTGGTCGCTTTCATGGGTGACATCTCGAAAATGTTCTTACAGATCTGTCTACCAGAAACAGACACTCATGTGCACAGGTTCCTCTGGAGGAATCTCGACAGCTCCAAGGCTCCCGACATATATCGCCTACTACGAGTGACCTTCGGTGACAAACCATCCCCCGACATGGCCAGCTTTGTCATGTTGAGAATTGCAGATGAAATCAAGAAGGAATTCCCGCACGCAGCAATGATTCTCCAACGTGATAGGTATGTGGATGGCCTCATCCACTCATGTGCTTCCGCCGAAGAAGCATCCCAGCGAATGAAAGAATTAGACCAAGCTTTGGCAACAGGGAGCTTCAGAATCAAAGAGTGGTTCTGCTCCGCGGATGTTGCTCAGCAACAGTTTGGATCAACGGAAAGCAGAAGCATCACCGACATGTCTAATTCTACGATCTGCGAGACTTCATCAGTCTGTGATGCAGATCGGATATCCACTCCTGTGACTGAGGTCAACTTGGATGGAGAAGATGTGAAAACTTTGGGGGTTGGCTGGAACCCGAATTCTGACGTAATCAAATTTCTTGTCAAAGAAATTGAACTTGAACGATTCACGAAGAGAACAATTTTGTCCAAAATATCGACGTTGTATGACCCTCTTGGTCTGGCATCCGTTGTGACCATCAAAGCGCGGATGGCCATGCAAGACATCTGGAGGTCAAAACAGTTTGACTGGGATGATCTGTTGCCTGATGAGATGCGCGAGCTATGGCAGGGAATATTCCAAGAGCTTGAGATGCTTAAAGAAGTCCAGTTCCCAAGATGTTTAAAACCTACTGACGCGTTTGGTTCTCCCGAGCTGCACGTTTTCGCTGATGCGAGTGCAGGAGCATACGGTGCAGTGGCATACCTGTTGTGGCCCACCAGTGGTGGCCAAGAAGTTCGGTTGATTGCAGCTAAAGCAAGAGTTGCACCCCTCAGTCAAACGACCATTCCAAGGCTTGAGCTCATGGCAGCGTTGATTGCCTCTAGATTAGGCAAGACGATCTTTGACGAATTCAAGAATAAACCGGTTACTATTACGTTGTGGTCTGATTCCCAAATCGTGTTGCACTGGCTCCGGTCAGAATCAGTCACGCTGAAGGCCTTCGTAGGTGTGCGTGTAGCGGAGATCCAATCTACTTGGGATTCGGCCAACTGGAGATTTGTGCCAAAGGAGCTCAATCCAGCGGATGACTTGAGTCGTGGGATTTCAGTGACACAAATCAAAGGACGCTGGATGTATGGACCAGCTTTCCTTAGACAGCCTAAGTAAGAGTGGCCTGTGGAAGCAGGCAAGCCTCCTGATGAGGACCCTGAACTGAAGAAGACTAAACCTATTGGGGTATTAGTCAACGAAATACCGCTCATTGATACTCGAGCGTTCTCGAGCTGGCAACGATTGTTGCGAGTGACGGCATATTGTCTTCGTTTTATCTGTAAAGTCCGTCTCAAGATGAAGAAGGAGTCTGCGAGTCACCTGAGTGAATCGCTTCTGCCTCATGAGATTGAAAATGCTGAACACTATCATGTTGTTGCTGCTCAAAGGAGCTTGTCTGATTGGCAAAGACAGTTCCGTGATCTGGCACCCTTCGTTGAAGATGACATCATTCGAGTTGGTGGCCGATTGAGGCAATCAACGTTGCCCTATGACCAGAACCATCCCGTTATACTTCCTGCTTCTCACCCGGTATCTGAACTCATCATGAGGGGTATCCATATGAAGATGGGCCATGCTGGAGCCGAAAGAACACTCTGTGAGTGTAGAAGAAAGTTCTGGATAGTCCGTGGACGTAATTTGGCCAAAGGGATTGTGAGAAAATGTGTGATCTGCCGGAAGCTCCGCCAACGTCCTCATACGACTCTTATGGCTGATCTTCCTGCAGAGCGGCTAAAGCCTTTCTCACCCCCATTCATGGTGCCTGGTGTGGATCTTTTCGGACCGTTCCACTTGAAATATGGACGCAACAAGACGACAAAAGCATGGGGAGCAGTTTTCACATGTGCTACGATTCGTGCCATACACCTAGAGATTGTGGATGGGCTGTCTACTGCTGCTCTCCTGCAAGCCCTACGACGTTTTGTTGCCCACCATGGTTGGCCACAGACGATCATTTCTGACAATGGATCAAACTTCATCGGAGCTCAGAAAGAGCTGAAACAGCTGGTACAAGAAGGCAAAAAACAGCTGCAAGACTTTGCCTCCTTGCACAAGGTTAAGTGGATATTTATAACTCCTCTAAGTCCCCACCAAGGGGGATTGTACGAGAGTCTCGTGAAGCAAACAAAGCGTGCGCTTCAAGTAGCCATCGGTCAGCAGGTTTTGACATGGAATGAAATGTCTACAGCCTTTGCTGAGGCGGAGTGTCTCATAAACTCGAGACCTATGGGATATGCTCCAAATGATCCCAATGATCCTCAGCCATTGACTCCCAATCATTTCATCCTTGGACGTGCTTCGGCAGATGTCCCTCAGGGTCCCTTCGAGGAAACTAAAAATCTTCGTAAACGATTTGAACTCGTGCAAATGATTGTCAACCAGTTTTGGAAGCGCTTCATCAGAGAATACTTCCCGACTTTGACTAGAAGAGCCAAGTGGCAGCTCAAGGGTCGTCAAATGAAAGTGGGCGATGTCGTGTTGCTTACAGACCCTGTTGCTGTCAGGGGCAAATGGGATCTTGCTCGTATCATCGAAGTCTATCCTGGTAAGGATGGCATTGTCCGTAACTTGAAAGTCAAAACTAAGAACGGCGAATACAGACGATCTGTGCAAAGATGTTGTCCTATTCTTGAGGCTGACGATCCTCCAGTGTGTGTGGGCCCCGGAGGAATGTTAGGAATAGCGCCGAGTGCAGACAGACAGATTTGACAGTAGCGTGTATTATGCGCTAGCGTACAGTAGATTAGGACCGCCCCCGCAAACAATGACCGCTCCCTTGTTAAATGACGTCACCGGATATCGGCTGTTCATGTAGCGTCGCAGTTGTTCAAACTATTCAGCGCTGCAGAGAATTGCGCTCGTCAAAATTGACTGTTTTCTTTGGAAACACAGCGGAGATCCACCCTTCAGGTACGGTAGCATACATTTTTATGGATTATGGTATCGATATCAGGAAATTAGGTTCAAATTTATTGCGAAATAATTGGATCATGAACATGTAGAAGTGAAGTTGCTGCCACGGAGTTGTACTTGCCGCCATTTTTCCCTGTGTGGTTCTCTGATCTTGTAAAGTGCATCAGTTTGGGAGCGCTTATATTCGAATATGTAGTAAATCTGAAATATTCTAGATATTGTTTTACGAACTGTTATGAAGTTCAGTTTGATTTAATGATTGATTCCGTAAAGCGTGTAAACAAAGTGTAGTCTGCTGATCTGCCCCCCCCCCCCTCTCGCGTGGGGGATATGAAATCGAAAGTAACAATTGATTCGAATCATTGGACAATAATTGAACACGTGCAGATCAATCTATATGATTATTGTGATTAAGCCAAATGCAGACAATTTCTCTGATTGAGTTATAAAATCAATTGTTTATTATCTAGAGTGCGATTGATTATTGTGGAGCTAAAGAATAGCCATGAGTTCATTGTATTTAATTTTATTGGATCATAAATTTCTGAAGCGATTTCTTAGGATTTGTGTAATATCCTATAGGCAGGATTATGGATTTGATGTATTCAAATAATATGGTGGATATTCTAATTATTCTTTAATAGCATTAACCAAATGTAATCAGTAAACGGTTAAGCTAAGTGCAGAATACATTGGAATGGAGATTTAAATATACCAGTACTGTGGTTAGATGTCGCATTAAGATGTAATGCATGTATTCTCAGCTTCATCTGAAATTACTTTATTTTATATACTATAAGGATTCATATATTTTCTTGCAGAACTGTAGCTGTAGCTGTAACTGTAATCGCACAACTGTAATCGCGCAACTGTAACTGTAGCTGTAACTGAAGCTATCATCTGTGACAACTCAACTGAACTTTCAAATTGCGAACTGTCAGTAGTGGGAAAACGGGGCCTCCGGGTCACAGCCGTCTGTTGATTGAGATAAACTGCTACCGTGACAAATCTGTACAGTTGCTGTTGAACTTGAACTGTTTAAATCTGGGCTTATTGTGCCAATCGATGAATATTGAGAATATATCAGTTAGAAGAAATCTCTGCTTGGTGTTTTAGTGAACTTCATTCCTCTTCCGCACCAGTAAGGTATAATGTAGACTGTCGCACTGTCGTGCTGTTGTGAGGTAAGATTTTCTCTCCTCTATCCATCTCTTCACCGAACAGATCGTGGTAGATTTCTCTCCCCTTTATCCCCGTCTCGTAGAATATTTTAAGATAGATTTCTCTCCCCTTTATTCCATCTTTAGTAAGGTATAATGTAGGCTGTCGCACTGTCGTGCTGTCATGAGGTAAGCTTTTCTCTCCTCTATTCATCTCTTCACCGAACAGATGGTGGTAGATTTCTCTCCCCTTTTTGCCTGTCTCGCAGAGTATTTTGAGATAGATTTCTCTCCCCTTTATTCCATCTTCAGTAAGGTATAATGTAGACTGTCGCGCTGTCGTGAGATAAGGTTTTCTCCCCTCTATCCATCTCTTCACCGAACAGATCGTGGTAGATTTCTCTCCCCTTTATCCCCGTCTCGTAGAATATTTTAAGATAGATTTCTCTCCCCTTTATTCCATCTTTAGTAAGGTATAATGTAGGCTGTCGCACTGTCGTGCTGTCATGAGGTAAGCTTTTCTCTCCTCTATTCATTTCTTCACCGAACAGATGGTGGTAGATTTCTCTCCCCTTTTTGCCTGTCTCGCAGAGTATTTTGAGATAGATTTCTCTCCCCTTTATTCCATCTTCAGTAAGGTATAATGTAGACTGTCGCGCTGTCGTGAGATAAGGTTTTCTCCCCTCTATCCATCTCTTCACCGAACAGATCGTGGTAGATTTCTCTCCCCTTTATCCCCGTCTCGCAGAATATTTTGGGATATATTTCTCTCCTTTTTATTCCATGTTAGTAAGGTAGAATGGAGATTGTCGTATTGTGCTGTCGTGAGGTAAGATTTTCTCTCCTCTATTCATTCTTCACCTAACAGATCGTGGTAGATTTCTCTCCCCTTCATCCCCGTCTCGCAGAATATTTTAAGATAGATTTCTCTCCCCTTTATTCCATCTTTAGTAAGGTATAATGTAGGCTGTCGCACTGTCGTGCTGTCGTGAGGTAAGCTTTTCTCTCTATTCATCTCTTCACCGAACAGATGGTGGTAGATTTCTCCCCCCTTTATCCCCGTCTCGCAGAATATTTTGAGATATATTTCTCTCCCCTTTATTCCATCTTCAGTAAGGTAGAATGGAGACTGTCGCACTGTCATGCTGTTGTGGGGTAAGATTTTCTCTCCTTTATTCATTTCTTCACCTAACAGATCATGGTAGATTTCCCTCCCCTTTATGCCATCTCGCAGAATATTTTGAGGTAGATTTCAGCTGTTTCAAAACATCTCTATCTCTTCAGTGTTGATAACATCATCAGGTTGGGTGGTGTAGAGGGAAATTTACATTTGGGATCTGGGACATGGAGGATCCCCAGAAATTTTCAGTTCGGCACCAGGCAGAGACTAATAACCATCGATAGTGGATATCAAGATCAACAACAACCAACCAACTAAAGATAATTTATTTCGCATCTCTCGTCATCAGGTCATGTAGCCCCATAAACGATCGTCACGTTTGTGGAGCTACATGTCATGGGTAGTGCAAAATGTTGAGACGACTTCAGACATGAACGCGTATCTGGAGATAGTCGGTTGTTAGAATTCACCAGCTGATTGCTCGGTGAATATTTGTGGTTATCAGGTGGCCTACATATCCGGTAGCCGTTTGTGATCGAACGGCGACTCGCAATGCGATAGTAGGCCTTTTATTTGCAGTGTTTGTCATTAAAAGAAGAAAATAAAATATAAAGCAATATTGAGAAATACACGCTAACGTTCCATATGACTCACCTTCTTCCGCTACTCGCCGTTCATGTAAGCCACAGGCTGGTGTTCAACATGTCAACGTGGACCCTCCCGTTGTTCAGTCAAAGGACGCTCATGGGGGAGACAAACGCGTTCTTGAAGAGCGAACACGCTCTTGTCAGATTTGAAACACGCTCTGGAGGAGGCCAACATGTTGAGCAGAATGGTCTGATGAAATCACATCATAAGATATGTTCTTCTCAGTAGGCACATAGATTGACTATCGTATTTCAAAATAGCCAAGATCAATCCATACCTACGCCAGGAAATTTCGCAGTTTGCTAGGTCGACGCAATATGAAAACTTACAGCGGTTTTCTGGACGTTCATGCAAGAGGACTTGAAACCTCAGTCTGCTCTAACACGCTGGTACTAACAAAGGCAAGCCGAACGTATAGACCATAGATTCGTAGTGTGAAGTGAAACGTGACTGCTCTTAGCAAGCTAAGATGGCCTCATCTATAATCGGTTATTTATTTATTCATTTTGACGAATTTGAGGAAATAATAGATCAATTCTCGAACGATAATTGGAAACGTTACCTTATCGGGCCCGATTCTGGTTCAAGTGGAATAAACACTCCAGCCCGTCCTCGCTGGCAAAGCTCGCTTGGGCTCGAGTGTTCATTGAGCTTCAACGTTACCTCGAAGTCGACGGCGATCAAGAATAGACAACTCTGGTTGCCTTGCTACAAAAGTTGTCTTTCTTTGAATACGTGTTACCAGAACTCATATCTGTATAGTATATTGTCGTATCCGAAAGTTATCGAAAGTGTCTCATGAAGAACATAGAATCGGTGTAGGAGAGCATACAACTTTATGGTTTACATAAGGTAAAATACATACGTTTTTGAATTGTATTCTCTTAAATTCTTGAGATCGAGGAAACACCGGAGAGTCCAAGAAAATATCTGTATTGTAGGGCTAGACCCTATTGGAGATGAAATGATTTAACATCAAGTGGAAGCGCTGTTTTATTGGGGCACCCAACACACATACATGTACACCCCTCCCACTTTTAGGAACGCCCCACTATCTCGGTCATTCGAGTTTCAAATTTGCCTGTACACTCTCAAGGTTGTTTTAGTCTACCCCAGCTATAAGCGTTAGCATTTCGTCGCTATGGTCATACTTTCACCCCTCCCTGACAATGTGTAAATTAAGAACAATTTATGAGACTGCGAGTTTACAACCAATTTCAGTAACTCATATATAATATCACGGAATATTATATCTTGCACCACGGCTATCTAATCCCGTGCTGTCTAATCCCGTGCTAGCCAAAAATAATTTCAAAATAAATCTATCGCCTGATCTGTTGGAAAAAATGTTAGTATTTAGGGTGTTGTGAAGTGGTGGTGGGCTGACATTTGAGTCTCATATACAGTCATATACAGGGACTTTCAATGTTGGGGTCACGGAGTGACATAAACAGTGAAATTTGTAAACAGGAAGCAGAATGTGTCATGATGACAACAAAAGAGGCATGGAGAGGCATACTCTTCTTTAGGTTTGGGCAATATCCAATATTGACACAGAGTCCACATATGTGATACCCTCCTCCAACACAAACCCAACACTTCTGTAGATTTCCTGGCAACTAGGAATGTCTCCGAAAAAGACTAGGTGATGTCATCGGGGACGTCATCAGTAGTGGAGAAAGCGCAGTTCGGATGGGAAGGGGGCGTGGGATATGACTTGTGGTGTACAATGGGGCTAGGTAGGCCATACGATTACGTGGTTTCTTTTGGCGTAAAATAAGACCGGTGACGCCATGGTGCATTCGCGCACTCGAGGAATAGTTGAGAAAGTACATGTTCCAGCGCGCAGTGAAGTGTTTACGTAAACTAGGGCTCATCCTAGGTTCAAATGAATGAATGAATGAATGAATATTTATTCACCAACTTAAAGTCATGACAGATTCAGTGACAAAAGCGAAGGAATAACATTGGCGGGAATAAAACCCCGAAGGGCTTGTTCTATCCCATGTAAGAATAAATAATGGTTTCTACTCAATATCAGTGGTGAAATTAATGATACGGGAAACACGGACAAATACGCTATTGTGATGTAGTAGGAATAGGCTAAAGTTGAAGAAGATGAGATTTGACTTTTGATCTAAAAAGCGATGGGGAATGAATTATTTTCAGATTTGATGGTAGTTTGTTCCATTCACGAGGCCCTGCGATTTTAATAGTATAGAGGGAGAGATTTGATTGGTAAAATGGTCTATATAGGTTTTCTTGTTGGTTTCTTGTCTGGTAATGATGTATTGCAGAAAGTCTTGTAAAGTAATTGCGAAAGCGAGACGGTAGAAGTTCGGGATGATACAAAAAATTTTGCACTAAGCTTAGACAGACATATACATTCAATTTAAGCAGTGAAAGAATTTTTAGTTCAACAAAGAGTGGTTGAGTATGGTCACGTTTATTAGATAAAGTGATCACCCGTACTGCACGCTTCTGAAGTAATATCAGTGGGTTCAGGTGGGTTATATAAGTGTTGCCCCAGAGGATATTACAATACGAAAGATAAGGGAATATCATTGAATAATACAGAATATAAAGCGTCTTCTTATTTACAGAGTTCTTTATATGGTTGATAATTCCCGTGTTTCTCGAAATCTTTTTGCAAATATAATCAATATGTGTAGTCCAGTGTAATTTATTATTCAGAAAAATCCCGAGGAATTTAAAACTGTTAACTATTTTAATCTCTTGTCCGGATATTGATAAGTGCGGAACGTTCATGGGCCGTTTTTTATTTGGGCTGATTATCATATTTTTAGTTTTTTCTATATTCAGTGACAAGCGATTGGAGCACAACCAAGTATGGATCTTCTCTAGTTCCTGTGACATAATATTGATAGCATCATTCAAGTTTCTAGATGAATACACAACGCTGGTATCATCAGCAAAAAGAATAATCTGTAGTAAATCAGATGCATTAGTTATATCATTAATATAAAGCAAAAAGAGGAGTGGTCCAAGAATTGATCCTTGCGGGACCCCACATGTGATGTCTTTAGGAGAGGAGAGCGCCCCATTATAAAAGACACATTGTGATCTGCCCGATAGGTAACTTCTCAACCAGTTATTAGATGAACCTCGAAAACCATAGTGATATAATTTAGAGAGAAGTATTGTATGATTAACTGTGTCAAAAGCTTTAGAGAGGTCCAGGAAAGTGACTGTACTGTGGTTTTTAGATTCTTTAGCAGCAACCAAAATATCATAAAGAGAAGTCGCCGCTAAGGCGGTTGAATGGTTAGATCTGAAGCCAAATTGATTGTCAGAGATGATATTGTTCGTTTCTAGAAAAGGTGCCATCATGTTAACTGCGAGTTTCTCAAGAATCTTACTAAAGCAAGGCAGTACAGATATTGGCCTGTAGTTCGCAAAAAGTGTTGATTCGCCAGATTTAAATACTGGTGTCACCTTGGCAGATTTGAATGCATCTGGTACAGTGCCAGACTGAAAAGACAGATTTATTATGTGAGATATAGGAGCACAGACAGAAGAAGCCACAAGTTTCACAAGAGACATGGAAATACCGTCCAGACCCGGTGCAGCAGATTTCAGGGACATAATCACATTCTGAACATTAACAGGAGTTACAGAAGTGAAATCAAAATTTTGGCTGTTAGATAGGCCTAAGTATTCACTAAAGTTTGGGCCGACACTAGGAATTTTGGAGTCAAGGTTCGATGCAACTGTACTAAAATATTCATTGAAATTGTCAACGATGACTTGGTTATCAGTGACTTCTCTCCCATCAACAAAGAAGGATTTAGACGCTGAAATGTCTTTCTTACGGTTCATCAGCTGGTTGAGAATTTTCCAAGTTTCTTTAATGTCCTGGTTAGATTCATTAAATTTTCTTTCAAAGTAATTTTTCTTGGAAAGCCGGATGGTATGATTTAATTTATTTCTGTAGATTCTGTATTGTATATGACAAGATTCATTCTGGCTAGAAAGGTACTGACGATATAATTAATTTTTTTCATGAATAGAGTTAAGTATACCTCCAGTTATCCACGGTTTGATGATACGCTTAGAGGATCTTTTCAAAGTAGTCATCGGAAAACAGTCATTATACGCCAGATTAAACTCAGTGACAAATTGCCCGAGAGCGGTGTTGGCATCATGATCTTCCCGAAAAACAGTATCCCAACTAGCAGCATTCAGTCGTTGAGTAAATTCATCTTTTTTTTCAGGAGTGACTCGGTGGTACGATATCGTAGTGTCGGGTGGTTTGAATCCTAACAGTGGTTGTTTAAGTATATGAAAAATTGGAAAATGATCAGTAATATCGGTTAGAAGAATACCAGATAAAAGGTTGTCTTCGTGAAAATTGACGAATATGTTATCTATCAGTGTTGCGGAATGAGATTTTACTCTAGTTAGCTTTGTTATTTGCGGAAAGAAATAGTGCGATTTCATAATTTCAAGAAAGTCTTTAGATGGGCCATGGGTGTCAGTTTTGAAAAGATCGATATTAAAGTCTCCCATCAAAATACACTTTTTCCTTTCGATGTCAGATTTTTCAAGAATGGAGGATAAATGACGGTTAAATGTGTCAACATTTTTCCCAGGAGGACGATAGAATATACCAATTATGTATTTAGTATTGTTAAAATCAACTTCTAGAAAGAGTGATTCGAATTCCCCATCAGCGTCTAGGAATGACATATCCTCGCGAACTTTACATGCTTGAATATTATCATTGACATACAAAATAAGACCCCCACCCCTCTTCTTCTTTCTGGATGATGGAAAAGGCTTGTACCCTGGTATATCCATTAGGGTTTCAGTTGACTCATTCAGCCAACTCTCTGAGAATCCTAGAACGGAAAATCTGTGTTTCAGATTATAGATGAACCCAGTTATTTCCGAGAAATGTTTTTTTAGGCTCCTCGCATTCATATGTAGAAAAGATAATGGTTCATTGTCGTTATAATTATGGAGTGTCGGTTCTTCTATGAAAGATGTCTCGGTATAATATTTAGATTGGTGTATATCAATATTCATCCAGTGGGAAATTTCGTATTCGTTATCATCGGTTGGAGTTTTACTGTAGTCGATATCATTTAAAATGTGTCGTATAAGGTCTCGTATCAAACTCTGGTGGTGTAGAATACGACTGGATTGCTGCCCACGTGTACCGACGCCACAGGAAGTGTTTATGAAACCACGGGATACAGAGGGATCGACGAGGTGATACATGAGTTCCGAGATGTTTTCGACGAGTCAAAGAAACCAGGTACAGGAAGACACCCGAGAGTGCAGTGTACCATACCTACAGGGGATCACCCACCCATCAGGCAGCGTGCGTACAGAATGCCCTTGATGAAACAGCATGTTGTCAAGGACCAAATAAAGGAGATGTTACAGGCAGGTGTTATACGCCTATCTTCATCGCCTTGGGCGTCGCCTATCACACTGGTACCGAAAAAAGACAATGTGTAAATTAAGAACAATTTATGAGACTGCGAGTTTACAACCAATTTCAGTAACTCATATATAATATCACGGAATATTATATCTTGCACCACGGCTATCTAATCCCGTGCTGTCTAATCCCGTGCTAGCCAAAAATAATTTCAAAATAAATCTATCGCCTGATCTGTTGGAAAAAATGTTAGTATTTAGGGTGTTGTGAAGTGGTGGTGGGCTGACATTTGAGTCTCATATACAGTCATATACAGGGACTTTCAATGTTGGGGTCACGGAGTGACATAAACAGTGAAATTTGTAAACAGGAAGCAGAATGTGTCATGATGACAACAAAAGAGGCATGGAGAGGCATACTCTTCTTTAGGTTTGGGCAATATCCAATATTGACACAGAGTCCACATATGTGATACCCTCCTCCAACACAAACCCAACACTTCTGTAGACTTCCTGGCAACTAGGAATGTCTCCGAAAAAGACTAGGTGATGTCATCGGGGACGTCATCAGTAGTGGAGAAAGCGCAGTTCGGATGGGAAAGTGGCGTGGGATATGACTTGTGGTGTACAATGGGGCTAGGTAGGCCATACGATTACGTGGTTTCTTTTGGCGTAAAATAAGACCGGTGACGCCATGGTGCATTCGCGCACTCGAGGAATAGTTGAGAAAGTACATGTTCCAGCGCGCAGTGAAGTGTTTACGTAAACTAGGGCTCACCCTAGGTTCAAATGTGTCGTATAAGGTCTCGTATCAAACTCTGGTGGTGTAGAATACGATTGGATTGCTGCCCACGTGTACCGATGTCGTCACGTTACACATGCGCAGTCGCGTGTATTGGAGAAAGCGCAGATCAGAGTGCGTAATTGTGACTTGTGACCTGAGGTGTAATGGTGAGGTAGTCCAATGTAGAGGTTACATGGGCCGCTTGTGTAGTGATACAGTTTCCTGGTCATGGTATGACTGTGACGTCATGGTGAGCAGGCGCAATCGGGGAGTAGTAGAGAAGGCACAGAGTCGCTCTAACGCGCACTCGGATGGATGAAACGTACACTTCTCTACAATCGGAAGTGAGGCGCTTATCAAGAACGAGAGGGGTGAGACAAATCAGGGTTTCACCCAGGGATACTTCCAAGAGAATCGTCGGCTGCTCTTGTGCAATCAGAAGCCGCCTTTTCAGTAAGCTGTTGAGTCAATCTTCTGTCATGTTCGCTCCTGTCTGTGTTCATCGTCCGTTCGTTCACCCCCAAGCGTCTTTGGCAGTCCAGGATGCTGTAACGCTAACATATGCTGGAACAGCTGTTTTGAGTAACCTCATAGCTTCTTCCAAGTCACGCTTAGCAGGGTGCGTGGGATGTCTCCTCATTTCCAGTGAAAACAAGCTATACTTTACATAGAGAGCCATGACTGCAATGGCACAGTCAGATGTACGCATGTTGTAGATCATCCTGGCCAGCGTCCTGGATCGCCACAACGTGAGTATTCTGGCCCGTCGGCCTCAGTTTACAACATTTTCTGGTGCCGCCTCATGTCGTAGTGTTTGGTGAACGTTTGTCCGCACTTAGAGCAAGTATAAATCATGTTTACAGTCAGACGTCGACTGTGCACGTCTTTCGCTTAGGGCTGCTTTTATAGACGGGTTGTGGAATTTAGATGGATATAGAGGGACGCCTCGCATGTATCTGTTTGAGTTTCACATTGCCCTAATCAGTTTTGGAAGTTTGTTATTTGATTCATTGTCAATTCACGGGTTTGATCGGTACATGTACATACATTACAATTATATTGAGATTGGGGCCGTATCTGCTAATTGAGCGGAAGCCAGGAAATACTGGCCGCTGTATGTACTTGAAGTGGTCAGGAAACACTGACCGTTGAAGATAGCTGATAGATAATACAGTAACTGGCACAAGCGAGAGATTTGTCACGTCAGGTCAATTGTATACTTGAATATTAAACCTGATTTACGCTGTATGTTATAGAAATGCATATAAATGAATTGTCTTTTGTTAAATGGATTAGTAAGAGTTTGAATCAGATGAGTATTTGTGCGCGGTTATATATTTTGGGGAGATCTAGCAAACCTGAACGTCTATTTAACATGATAAAGCTATACATGTATATTACTTGAATCAGTGTGGTCAAACAGGCGAGCAATGACCAGCACTCAAGTGTCCATTCCGGTAGTTTCTCTAATTAAATGTTTGAGTTGTGAGAAACTGAAGTTTAGGCCGAGCCTGCGTTAAGTATCTTGTTTACTCTACTGTATAAAAGATCGATGTATACTACACTAGGCTAAGCATTAACACCATTGCTTCATCGTTACAGACGTTTTTGGTTATCATGATTTGCTGTACTTTGTCTCTGTGATGATGCAGAAGTAAACAACAACAACCTCTGTTTATCTCAACGAGTTGTCTTGTAGTTCTTTGGATTGAACGAAGACAAACTTACAGAAAGGGTTATGTGTTGAAGATTCCCCGACGTCTTATCTCTTTCGCACAAGCCTATGAACTGCGGATCAGACGCAAAAAGTCCACATTGGCGAGCTTGCTCAGGATTCTACAAGACGAGACAAATATGACGGATCAGGCCGTGTGTGTTCAAGATCTGCAGGCCATAGCACAGGGCGTAACAACGTCAGTGAACGCTGTTCGTGCTGACAGTGCCGCTCATGAACAATCGCGAGTACAACGGGAGAGGTTGCGAAATCACGTTGCGGCTATTCATAAGTGCGATGGACTCATTCCGGCCGAGGTGCGCGAGTGGTTAGAGGAATGTGACGCAGTGGTACGGGATGTTCGAGACATCAATGGGAGTCCAGCACATTTGGCGATATGGACAACAGCCGGGGGTCTCCGAAGGGAAGTCGATTTATTTCTCGAGGACATGGATAACTCCACCGTAACATGGGGAGCAATTAGGCAACATGTGATAACGGCATTTGTGTCCACAAACGAAGCCGAGAGACTAAAATGTGAGTTAGAGTCGATTCACCAGAGACCAGGAGAAACTGTGTATGCGTACAATAGGCGATTTCGGGACTTGGCTAGACGTGCATACCCAGCTGTAAACGACGACTCGAAACGTGTCATCCTTCGTGCATATATTAGGTCACTACAGGGTAAGCCGTTGGCACGCAGGATCGTGCTGAGCCAACGGACCGAAGATGTAAATGCGGCTATGACCTATGTCGAGGATCAAGCATCCCGGTTAGACTTATTATCTACCATGAACTTAGACGAAGCAGTACCGATGGAGGTTGATACTTCTCGGGACCCTATCGAGAGATGTTTAGAGGAAATCCGACAGAACCGAGGTGCCATAGAGTCACATCAGAAACTAGTGAACAATCGGTTGAACAGGTTAGAACGTGATTAACGCCGACAGCAGGAGAATACCGCAGTGCGAGCCCAGGGTGATCAGCGACTGCCAACGACACGATACAATGGACAGAGGCGTGCCAGTCAGAGACAACCGATTACCTGTTGGAGATGCGAGCAGACCGGACACAGGATGGCGGAATGTCGTAATCCACCTAATCCACGCTTCCGAACAACTCGTGAGCAGGCGGGAAACGGCGTAGGGCCGAGCACCCGATCATTCCAGGGAGGTTCTCGGCCCAATTAAAGTTGGATGGACAAACTATTACCGCACTGATTGATACGGGGGCGTCAACGTCACTACTACGTGCTGATGTTTGGCACAAACTATCTGGGAAGGGACCACTTAAGAAAATCGGTGTAATCTATGCTGTAAATGAGCAGCCTCTGAAGGTTTTGGGACAAATTGAAGTCAAATTTCTAAACGCGTCTCCCGTACCGATTGTGGTGGTTCCGGAGATGTTTCACCAGTGTATTTTGGGGTCCGATGCCTTACACATAGGACAAGCTCAATTGGACTATCCAAAAAGTCATATGCGCTGGTTCAGTCGCTCGTACAAGTTAACGTCGACTGGACTACTGGGGGGTATCGACGCCACAGGAAGTGTTTATGAAACCACGGGATACAGAGGGATCGACGAGGTGATACATGAGTTCCGAGATGTTTTCGACGAGTCAAAGAAACCAGGTGCAGGAAGACACCCGAGAGTGCAGTGTACCATACCTACAGGGGATCACCCACCCATCAGGCAGCGTGCGTACAGAATGCCCTTGATGAAACAGCATGTTGTCAAGGACCAAATAAAGGAGATGTTACAGGCAGGTGTTATACGCCTATCTTCATCACCTTGGGCGTCGCCTATCACACTGGTACCGAAAAAAGATGGAACGATCAGGTTCGCCATCGATTACAGGAAATTGAACTCTGTAACGCGTAAGACAGTTATCCATTACCTTTGATTTCAGACATTTTTGACTCTCTGCGTGGTGCATCCGTGTTCACAACTTTAGACCTTAAGTCTGGATATTGGCAAATACCTGTCGCACCGGAAGACATTGAAAAAACTGCATTCACCTGCTCGGAAGGTTTATTTGAGTGGAATTCTATGCCATTTGGGTTTTGTAACTCAGGTGTGGTTTTTCAAAGAGCCATGAATGACATTTTTCGAGATTATGTCGGTAAGTTTGTCTTTGTGTATGTTGATGACATCATTATATATTCGCACGATGAAACTGAGCATGCTTATCATCTAAAACTGGTCTTGGAACGGTTATTAGAGTATAATTTACAGCTCAAAAGAAAGAAGTGTGTTTTCGCTGCCAGATCGGTAGATTTATTGGGGTATCATATTTCACAGCATGGTATTTCCCCGCAAGATCAGAAAATTCAAGCTATCCGTGACATGTTACCTCCCACTTCCGTAGAGAAAGTACGTTCTCTTCTTGGCATGGCGGGGTATTATCGTGCGTGTGTCCCCAGTTATGCTAACCTGGTAGAGCCTCTCGTGTCCTTGACACGGAAGCATGTGAGGTTCGAATGGGATCAGCACCAGCGGAATGCTTTTGATGAAGTAAAACGCATCTTATGCAGTGATAGTGTGTTAGCTTACCCAAACCCACAGAAGCCATACAAATTGTTTACTGATGCATCAAGCTATGCGGTAGGTGCGATTTTAGTGCAAGAAGATGAGCAGGGTGTTGAGCGGGTCATACAGTATGTGTCGGCCACCTTAAAGGATAGCCAGTTAAATTGGCTTGTCATAGAAAAGGAAGGCTATGCTGTACTCTATGCATTGAAAAAGTTAAGGCCATACCTCTATGGAGCAGAATTTGTTGTTTACACTGATCATAAACCGTTGAAAAGTCTCTTCGTTGGTGAAGTTCGGAACACCAAGGCTCAACGATGGGCGGTTTTGATAGCTGAATATGGGTGTAAGATTGAATACATCAAAGGGAGCAAGAATGTCCGAGCGGACATGCTATCAAGGATTCGAACGCATTGTGAGGTTACAACCTTTGATACTAATGATTACATTATACCTGAGGTACCTGATGGTGTCCTACCGTACGTACCAATATCGGTATATGGCATTGATGAAGGAACCCTTCGCCAGGAACAAAAACGGGAGTTTCCCACCCTATTTACTGTTCCATCGGAGGAACATATGGTGCACAATGAAATAGTATATTCCACGAGATGTCCCTCGGCAGCTGATGCTGAATATCCCCATGTGATCTTACCAACCAGGTTTCGTAACCAGGTAATGGAGCAGGCGCACCTTCGAGCAGGTGACCAAAGACTGTATAAGACCTTAGGTCTAGTCCGAGATGCGTTCGTTTGGAAGGGCATGCGTAAAGACATTATGCGTATGTTGGACCGTTGTGCAACTTGTCAGGTAAATAGACGGGTGCATACTCGCCCAAAGTACACTGAAATGCCCATGCCAAAATATCCAGGTCAGATTGTTGGTATGGATTTGATCGGTCCACTGACTCAATCAATAAAAGGCCATTCCTACATCTTGACGATAGTAGATCATTATTCAGCTTGGGCGGAAGCTTTTCCCATACGTTCGAAAACAGCTGAAAATGTGGAGGGTAAATTTCTTGAGGAATACTGTTCTAGACACGGAATTCCGGAGATTGTGATTACCGATCTTGGAAAGGAGTTCAATTCTAATGAGTTGAGAGAAAAATTCAAGTTGCTAGGAATAGATCACAGGCGCACGACCCCGTATCATCCTCAAACTAACGGCAGAATTGAACGTTTCAATCGAACCCTAAAGGAAATTCTCCAGAAGTTAGTCAATAATCAGTCTCGACATTGGGAAAGTGAACTCAGTTCAGCTTTGTTAGCTTATCGCAACACAAGACATGCCACGACTACGTACACGCCCTTTTATTTAACGTATGGGCGTCGCGCACGTTTACCCTTCTCCCTACCTGTAGATGATTCACAAGATCTTGGTGACCGTTTAAGTCATGTGAGCAATGCACTCCATAAGGCACGCGAAGCGACCGAAAAATCACGGTTGTACCATCGTGAGCAAATTAACCGCCGAGCACGGGAGGGCGTGTTCAAGGTGGGCGACTCTGTTGTTGTGCATGCAAATGAACGAATCAAACTTACTGCTCACTGTGATCCACAATATGAAATATTTAAGATTAACGGACCGGTAGCCCATATTCTACACCAGAGGTCGGGGAAAACTAGGGTAGTCAATGTCTCTAAGCTTCGAGTTGTCGATCCTCAGATTGTTTGGGATCATGTTCACACACGTCCCCATCGCAACCCTGAGTTAGGTACGCGGCAGAGTCTGAACAGAGCAGAACGTCAGTTTAACGCAGCTCCCGAGCAAGTTGAGGCGCCCACGTCACATGATGGGCAGTTGTCACCCTCCTCCCCTTCTCAGCGTAATGACTCTACCAGTCAGTCCCCTAATGCACTTGAAATACCCGATGATACGGCAAATGAGAATGAAAGTCAAATGTCCGACGTAGAAGGACCGCCCAATGCGGATGATGCGTCATCCGATATGGACGAGGTGTCCACCAATGGGCCAGACTCCTCGAATGACATGAACGACTCACCGCATGGTTATTACTTGCGCAAGCGCAAACCTCAAGCCTTGAGTTCTCCTGTAGTCAGAAATAAGCATCGCCGCACTTATACTTTCCGATACCAGTGGCTATGATGGTGGTCATGTTGCTCTTAGTATATATTCTTGTTATCCCTGTCCCATTGGTGTGGACTGCTGTAACCCCACTGCGGAATGGCATCCTCGTTACTGGACAGGTCCCTGTTAGTCTGGTCAAGGCTGAGTGGACAGTTGTTGTGACTATTACGCCACCGGTATTCCCTGAAAATCTTCGTGCACATGTCCAAGAACTTTATCGTATGGTTAACGTTTCACTTATCCACCAGTATATTGAACGTTCCGACATGTTATCTTGGTTGCATCGATTCCAACATCTTGCAGTTCAGGTCGATTTCGAAGGGCGTTGCTAGATATTGTGGGTGAGATTGGATCCGCCTTGTTTGGGGTAGCCACTACCCGGGATATTGACAAGTTAAGAGAATTGGTACAAACCACGTTAACGGCCGCCCATGGCATTGCTCACTTTGCAAATGAACTCGCAAATGAGCAGCCTCTGAAGGTTTTGGGACAAATTGAAGTCAAATTTCTAAACGCGTCTCCCGTACCGATTGTGGTGGTTCCGGAGATGTTTCACCAGTGTATTTTGGGGTCCGATGCCTTACACATAGGACAAGCTCAATTGGACTACCCAAAAAGTCATATGCGCTGGATCAGTCGCTCGTACAAGTTAACGTCGACTGGACTACTGGGGGGTATCGGGCATTACAGACTAGTCTTTTGTGTTAAATGCCGTGATTTACATCTAACGACGATACAGCTCACCAATCTCCAATATACGAGTTGTCACAGCGAAACAGCTCACCAATTACCAGTATACGAGTTGTCAGAGCCTTTCCATCATAGCTCTCTAGATTTGTATCTAATACCGCTTATGCCGGTGCTAGGGGCCGTGTGGTCATATCATCCAAGTTGCCACATGAACAGGTACAATAAAAGCGTACCTGAGATACAGCACATATCACGAATCGTTAGATTCTTGGTATGTGCTTTAGAATAGGTTAACCAGAAGACTATTCTGTGAAGTCATGTGACGCAGTCAGTATGTCAGCACCTCTTCCCACTTCCCTTATATGTGTTGTAATTTTTTCCTGTATATGGCGAGATTCTGCTGGTGGACGTTTCGTCCACGAGGCCCGCCCCCTGTACAGACCTTTTGGTCTTTGATATATGTTGGCACTTGTGGGAAGTTGATGCTGGGTCGACATCGGGCATTACAGACTAGTCTTTTGTGTTAAATGCCGTGATTTACATCTAACGACGATACAGCTCACCAATCTCCAATATACGAGTTGTCACAGCGAAACAGCTCACCAATTACCATTATACGAGTTGTCAGAGCCTTTCCATCATAGCTCTCTAGATTTGTATCTAATACCGCTTATGCCGGTGCTAGGGGCCGTGTGGTCATATCATCCAAGTTGTCACATGAACAGGTACAATAAAAGCGTACCTGAGATACGGCTTCACATATCACGAATCGTTAGATTCTTGGTATGTGTCTTTAAATGGGTTAACCGGAAGACTATTCTGTGCGAAGTCATGTGACGCAGTCAGTATGTCGGCACCTCTTCCCACTTCCCTTATATGTGTTGTAATTTTTTCCTGTATATGGCGAGATTCTGCTGGTGGACGTTTCGTCCCCGAAACCCGCCCCCTGTACACACCTTTTGGTCTTTGATATATGTTGGCACTTGTGGGAAGTTGATGCTGGGTCGACATCGGGCATTACAGACTAGTCTTTTGTGTTAAATGCCGTGATTTACATCTAACGACGATACAGCTCACCAATCTCCAATATACGAGTTGTCACAGCGAAACAGCTCAATTACCAGTATACGAGTTGTCAGAGCCTTCCATCATAGCTCTCTAGATTTGTATCTAATACCGCTTATGCCGGTGCTAGGGGCCGTGTGGTCATATCATCCGTGGGTTAGCGCCATTACGAACAGGTACAATAAAAGCGTGCCGGAGATAACACATATCACGAATCGTTAGATTCTGGTATGTGCTTTAGAATAGGTTAACCAGAAGACTATTCTGTGAAGTCATGTGACGCAGTCAGTATGTCGGCACCTCTTCCCACTTCCCTTATATGTGTTGTAATTTTTTCCTGTATATGGCGAGAGATCTCTGCTGGTGGACGTTTCTGTCCTCGAGGCCTGCCCCCTGTACAGACCTTTTTGGTCTTTGATATATGTTGGCACTTGTGGGAAGCTTGATGCTGGGTCGACATCGGGCATTACAGATCAGTCTTTTGTGTTAAATGCCGTGATTTTACATCTAACGACGATACAGCTCACCAATCTCCAATATACGAGTTGTCACAGCGAAACAGCTCACCAATTACCAGTATACGAGTTGTCAGAGCTCTTCCATCATAGCTCTAGATTTGTATCTAATACCGCTTATGCCGGTGCTAGGGGCCGTGTGGCCATATCATCCAAGTTGCCACATGAACAGGTACAATAAAAGCGTACCTGAGATACAACACATATCACGAATCGTTAGATTCTTGGTATGTGCTTAGAATAGGTTAACCAGAAGACTATTCTGTGAAGTCATGTGACGCAGTCAGTATGTCGGCACCTCTTCCCACTTCCCTTATATGTGTTGTAATTTTTTTCTGTATATGGCGAGATTCTGCTGGTGGACGTTTCGTCCCCGAGGCCCGCCCCCTGTACAGACCTTTTGGTCTTTTGATATATGTTGGCATTTGTGGGAAGTTGATGCTGGGTCGACATCGGGCCTTACAGACTAGTCTTTTGTGTTAATTGCCGTCATTTACATCTGACGATGATGCAGCTCACCAATCTCCAATGTACGAGTTGTCACAGCGAAACAGCTCACCAATTACCAGTATACGAGTTGTCAGAGCCTTTCCATCATAGCTCTCTAGATTTGTATCTAATACCGCTTATGCCGGTGCTAGGGGCCGTGTGGTCATATCATCAAAGTTGCCACATGAACAGGTACAATAAAAGCGTACATGAGATACAACACATATCACGAATCGTTAGATTCTTGGTATGTGCTTTAGAATAGGTTAACCAGAAGACTATTCTGTGAAGTCATGTGACGCAGTCAGTATGTCGGCACCTCTTCCCACTTCCCTTATATGTGTTGTAATTTTTTCCTGTATATGGCGAGATTCTGCTGGTGGACGTTTCGTCCCCGAGGTCCGCCCCCTGTACAGACCTTTGGTCTTTGATATATGTTGGCACTTGTGGGAAGTTGATGCTGGGTCGACATCGGGCATTACAGACAAGTCGTTTGTGTTAAAAGCCGTCATTTACATCTGACGACGATACAGCTCACCAATCTCCAATGTACGAGTTGTCACAGCGAAACAGCTCACCAATTACCATTATACGAGTTGTCAGAGCATTTCCATGATAGCTCTCTAGATTTGTATCTAATACCGCTTATGCCGGTGCTAGGGGCCGTGTGATCATATCATCCAAGTTGCCACATGAACAGGTACAATAAAAGCGTACCTGAGATACAACACATATCACGAATCGTTAGATTCTTGGTATGTTCTTTAGAATAGGTTAACCAGAAGACTATTCTGTGAAGTCATGTGACGCAGTCAGTATGTCGGCGCCTCTTCCCACTTCCCTTATATGTGTTGTAATTTTTTCCTGTATATGGCGAGATTCTGCTGGTGGACGTTTCGTCCCCGAGGCCCGCCCCCTGTACAGACCTTTTGGTCTTTGATATATGTTGGCACTTGTGGGAAGTTGATGCTGGGTCGACATCGGGCATTACAGACTAGTCGTTTGTGTTAAAAGCCGTCATTTACATCTAACGACGATACAGCTCACCAATCTCCAATGTACGAGTTGTCACAGCGAAACAGCTCACCAATTACCATTATACGAGTTGTCAGAGCATTTCCATCATAGCTCTCTAGATTTGTATCTAATACCGCTTATGCCGGTGCTAGGGGCCGTGTGGTCATATCATCCAAGTTGCCACATGAACAGGTACAATAAAAGCGTACCTGAGATACAACACATATCACGAATCGTTAGATTCTTGGTATGTGCTTTAGAATAGGTTAACCAGAAGACTATTCTGTGAAGTCATGTGACGCAGTCAGTATGTCGGCACCTCTTCCCACTTCCCTTATATGTGTTGTAATTTTTTCCTATATATGGCGAGATTCTGCTGGTGGACGTTTCGTCCCCGAGGCCCGCCCCCTGTACAGACCTTTTGGTCTTTGATATATGTTGGCACTTGTGGGAAAATGACGCTGGGTCGACATCGGGCATTACAGACTAGTCTTTTGTGTTTAAAGTCGTCATTTACATCTGACGAGGATACAGCTCACCAACCTCCAATGTACGAGTTGTCACAGCGAAACAGCTCACCAATTACCATTATACGAGTTGTCAGAGCATTTCCATCATAGCTCTCTAGATGTGTATCTAATACCGCTTATGCCGGTGCTAGGGGCCGTGTGGTCATATCATCCAAGTTGCCACATGAACAGGTACAATAAAAGCGTACCTGAGATACAACACATATCACGAATCGTTAGATTCTACTTGGTAGTAATGTGCTTTAGAATCTGGGTTAACTGCCAGAGGAACTATTCTGTGAAGTCATGTGACGCAGTCAGTATGTCGGCACCTCTTCCCGCTTCCCTTATATGTGTTGTAATTTTTTCTGTATGGCGAGATTCTGCTGGTGGACGTTTCGTCCCCGAGGCCCGCCCCCTGTACAGACCTTTTGGTCTTTGATATATGTTGGCATTTTGTGGGAAGTTGATGCTGGGTCGACATCGGGCCTTACAGGCTAGTATTTTGTGTTAAATGCCGTCATTTTACATCTGACGACGATACAGCTCACCAATCTCCAATGTACGAGTTGTCACAGCGAAACAGCTCACCAATTACCAGTATACGGGTTGTCAGAGCATTTCCATCATAGCTCTCTAGATTTGTATCTAATACCGCTTATGCCGGTGCTAGGGCCGATATTGGTCATATGTCGAAGTTGTCACACTTTTGAACAGGTACAATAAAAGCGTACCTGGCAAGGATCCCACTTCACATATCACGAATCGTTAGATTCTTGGTATGTCTTTGGATAAGTTGCAACTGCAGAAGACTATTCTGTGAAGTCATGTGACACCCAGTCAGTATGTCAGCACCTCTTCCCACTTCCCTTATATGTGTTGTAATTTTTTTCCTGTATATATGGCGAGGATTCTGCTGGTGGACGTTTTCGTCTACGAGGCCCGCCCCTGTACAGACCTTTTTTTGGTCTTTGATATATGTTAACGGCACTTGTGGGGAAGTTGATGCTGGGTCGACATCGGGCATTACAGACTAGTCTTTTGTGTTAAAGCCGTCATTTGGCCATCATTTGACGCGACGATACAGCTCTTAATCTCAATGTACGGGTATCTGCAGCGCAGGAAACAGCTCACCAATTTCCAATATACGAGTTGTCAGAGCATTTCCATCATAGCTCTCTAGATTTGTATCTAATACCGCTTATGCCGGTGCTAGGGGCGGTGTGGTCATATCATCCAGGTTGCCACATGAACAGGTGCAATAAAAGCGTACCTGAGATACAACACATATCACGAATTGTTAGATTCTTGGTATGTGCTTTAGAATAGGTTAACCAGAGGACTATTCTGTGAAGTCATGTGACGCAGTCAGTATGTCGGCACCTCTTCCCACTTCCCTTATGTGTTGTAATTTTTTCCTGTATATGGCGAGATTCTGCTGGTGGACGTTTCGTCCCCGAGGCCCGCCCCCTGTACAGACCTTTTCGTCTTTGATATATGTTGGCATTTGTGGGAAGTTGATGCTGGGTCGACATCGGGTCTCACAGACTAGTCTTTTGTGTTAAATGCCGTCATTTACATCTGACGACGATACAGCTCACCAATCTCCAATGTACGAGGTGTCACAGCGAAACAGCTCACCAATTACCAGTATACGAGTTGTCGGAGCATTTCCATCATAGCTCTCTAGATTTGTATCTAATACCGCTTATGCCGGTGCTAGGGGCCGTGTGGTCATATCATCAAGTTGCCACATGAACAGGTACAATAGAAGCGTACCTGAGATACAACACATATCACGAATCGTTAGATTCTTGGTATGTGCTTTAGAATAGGTTTACCAGAAGACTATTCTATGAAGTCATGTGACGCAGTCAGTATGTCGGCACCTCTTCCCACTTCCCTTATATGTGTTGTAATTTTTTCTGTATATGGCGAGATTCTGCTGGTGGTGGACGTTTCGTCCCCGAGGCCATTTTCCTATTACAAGCCCTTTTGAGTCTTTGATATTTTGTGTTGGCCACTTGTGGGAAGTTGATGCTGGAGATCAGGCGTATCGGGCATTCATAGATTAGTCTTTTGTGTTAAAGCAAATCATTACATCATTTGACCATACAAACTCTGCAATCTCCAATGTACGAGTTGTCTGGCGGAAACTTGACTCACCAATTGCCGTGCTACTGCAGTTGTCAGGCATTTCCATCATAGCTCTCTAGATTTGTATCTAATACCGCTTATGCCGATTGCTAAATTAATGTGGTCATATCATCCAAGATTGCCACATGAACAGGTATTAAATAAAGCGTACCGGGAATATTACAAACACATATCACGAATCGTTAGATTCTTGGTATGTGCTTTAGAATAGGTTAACCAGAAGACTATTCTGTGAAGTCATGTGACGCAGTCAGTATGGCGGCACCTCTTCCCACTTCCCTTATATGTGTTGTAATTTTTTCCTGTATATGGCGAGATTCTGCTGGTGGACGTTTCGTCCCCGAGGCCCGCCCCCTGTACAGACCTTTTGGTCTTTGATATATGTTGGCACTTATGGGAAGTTGATGCTGGGTCGACATCGGGCATTACAGACTAGTCTTTTGTGTTAAAAGCCGTCATTTACATCTAACGACGATACAGCTCACCAATCTCCAATGTACGAGTTGTCACAGCGAAACAGCTCACCAATTACCATTATACGAGTTGTCAGAGCATTTCCATCATAGCTCTCTAGATTTGTATCTAATACCGCTTATGCCGGTGCTAGGGGCCGTGTGGTCATATCATCCAAGTTGCCACATGAACAGGTACAATAAAAGCGTACCTGAGATACAACACATATCACGAATCGTTAGATTCTTGGTATGTGCTTTAGAATAGGTTAACCAGACGAATATTCTGTGAAGTCATGTGACGCAGTCAGTATGTCGGCACCTCTTCCCACTTCCCTTATATGTGTTGTAATTTTTTCGTGTATATCGCGAGATTCTGCTGGTGGACGTTTCGTCCCCGAGGCCCGCCCCCTGTACAGACCTTTTGGTCTTTGATATATGTTGGCACTTGTGGGAAGTTGATGCTGGTTCGACATCGGGCATTACAGACTAGTCTTTTGTGTTAAATGCCGTCATTTACATCTGACGACGATACAGCTCACCAATCTCCAATGTACGAGTTGTCACAGCGAAACAGCTCACCAATTACCAGTATACGAGTTGTCAGAGCATTTCCATCATAGCTCTCTAGATTTGTATCTAATACCGCTTATGCCGGTGCTAGGGGCCCGTGTGGTCATATCATCCAAGTTGCCACATGAACAGGTACAATAAAAGCGTACCTGAGATACAACACATATCACGAATCGTTCGATTCTTGGTATGTGCATTAGAATAGGTTAACCAGAAGACTATACTGTGAAGCCATGTGACTCTGTCAGTATGTCGGCACCTCTTCCCACTTCCCTTATATGTGTTGTAATTTTTTCCTGTATATGGCGAGATTCTGCTGGTGGACGTTTCGTCTCCGAGGGCCGCCCCCTGTACAGACCTTTTGGTCTTTGATATATGTTGGCATTTGTGGGAAGTTGATGCTGAGTCGACATCGGGCCTCACAGACTAGTCTTTTGTGTTAAAAACCGTCATTTTCATCTGACGACGATACAACTCACCAATCCTCAGTGTGCGAGTTGTCACAGAGAAACAGCTCATCAATTACTAATATACGAGTTGTCAGAGAATTTCCATCATCGCTCTCTAGATTTGTATCTAATACCGCTTATGCCGGTGCTAGGGGCCGTGTGGTCATATCATCCAAGTTGCCACATGAACAGGTACAATAAAAGCGTGCCTGGGATACAACACATATCACGAATCGTTAGATTCTTGGTATGTGCTTTAGAATAGGTTAACCAGAAGACTATTCTGTGAAGTCATGTGACGCAGTCAGTATGTCGGCACCTCTTCCCACTTCCCTTATATGTGTTGTAATTTTTTCCTGTATATGGCGAGATTCTGCTGGTGGACATTTCGTCCCCGAGGCCCGCCCCCTGTACAGACCTTTTGGTCTTTGATATATGTTGGCACTTGTGGGAAGTTGATGCTGGGTCGACATCGGGCATTACAGACTAGTCTTTTGTGTTAAATGCCGTCATTTACATCTGACAACGATACAGCTCACCAATCTCCAATGTACGAGTTGTCACAGCGAAACAGCTCACCAATTACCAGTATACGAGTTGTCAGAGCATTTCCATCATAGCTCTCTAGATTTGTATCTAATACTGCTTATGCCGGTCCTAGGGGCCGTGTGGTCATATCATCCAAATTGCCACATGAACAGATACAATAAAAGCGTACCTGAGATACAACACATATCACGAATCGTTAGATTCTTGGTATGTGCTTTAGAATAGGTTAACCAGAGAACTGTTCTGTGAAGTCATGTGACGCAGTCAGTATGTCGGCACCTCTTCCCACTTCCCTTATATGTGTTGTAATTTTTTCCTGTATATGGCGAGATTCTGCTGGTGGACGTTACGTCCCCGAGGCCCGCCCCCTGTACAGACCTTTTGGTCTTTGATATATGTTGGCACTTGTGGGAAGTTGATGCTGGGTCGACATCGGGCATTACAGACTAGTCTTTTGTGCGAAAAGCCGTCATTTACATCTGACGACGATACAGCTCACCAATCTCCAATGTACGAGTTGTCACAGCGAAACAGCTAACCAATTACCATTATACGAGTTGTCAGAGCATTTCCATCATAGCTCTCTAGATTTGTATCTAATACCGCTTATGCCGGTGCTAGGGGCCGTGTGGTCATATCATCCAAGTTGCCACATGAACAGGTACAATAAAAGCGTGCCTGAGATACAACACATATCACGAATCGTTAGACTCTTGGTATGTGCTTTAGAATAGGTTGACCAGAAGACTATTCTGTGAAGTCATGTGACGCAGTCAGTATGTCGGCACCTCTTCCCACTTCCCTTATATGTGTTGTAATTTTTTCCTGTATATGGCGAGATTCTGCTGGTGGACGTTTCGTCCCCGAGGCCCGCCCCCTGTACAGACCTTTGGTCTTTGATATATGTTGGCACGTGTGGGAAGTTGATGCTGGGTCGACATCGGGCATTACAGACTAGTCTTTTGTGTTAAATGCCGTCATTTACATCTGACGACGATACAGCTCACCAATCTCCAATGTACGAGTTGTCACAGCGAAACAGCTCACCAATTCCCATTATACGAGTTGTCAGAGCATTTCCATCATAGCTCTCTAGATTTGTATCTAATACCGCTTATGCCGGTGCTAGGGGCCGTGTGGTCATATCATCCAAGTTGCCACATGAACAGGTACAATATAAGCGTACCTGAGATACAGCACATATCACGAATCGTTAGATTCTTGGTATGTGCTTTAGAATAGGTTAACCAGAAGAATATTCTGTGAAGTCATGTGACGCAGCCAGTATGTCGGCACCTCTTCCCACTTCCCTTATATGTGTTGTAATTTTTTCCTGTATATGGCGAGATTCTGCTGGTGGACGTTTCGTCCCCGAGGCCCGCCCCCTGTACAGACCTTTTCGTCTTTGATATATGTTGGCACTTGTGGGAAGTTGATGCTGGTTTGACATCGGGCATTACAGACTAGTCTTTTGTGCTAAAAGCCGTCATTTACATCTGACGACGATATAGCTCACCAATCTCCAATGTACGAGGTGTCACAGCGAAACAGCTCACCAATTACCATTATACGAGTTGTCAGAGCATTTCCATCATAGCTCTCTAGATTTGTATCTAATACCGCTTATGCCGGTGCTAGGGGCCGTGTGGTCATATCATCCAAGTTGCCACATGAACAGGTACAATAAAAGCGTACCTGAGATACAACACATCTCACGAATCGTTAGATTCTTGGTATGTGCTTTAGAATAGGTTTACCAGAAGACTATTCTGTGAAGTCATGTGACGCAGTCAGTATGTCGGCACCTCTTCCCACTTCCCTTATATGTGTTGTAATTTTTTTCCTGTATATGGCGAGATTCTGCTGGTGGACGTTTCGTCCCCGAGGCCCGCCCCCTGTACAGACCTTTTGGTCTTTGATATATGTTGGCATTTGTGGGAAGTTGATGCTGGGTCGACATCGGGCCTTACAGATTAGTCTTTTGTGTTAATTGCCGTCATTTACATCTGACGACCATACAGCTCACCAATCGCCAATGTACGAGTTGTCACAGCGAAACAGCTCACCAATTACCAGTATACGATTTGTCAGAGCATTTCCATCATAGCTCTCTAGATTTGTATCTAATACCGCTTATGCCGGTGCTAGGGGCCGTGTGGTCATATCACCCAAGTTGCCACATGAACAGGTACAATAAAAGCGTACCTGAGATACAACACATATCACGGATCGTTAGATTCTTGGTGTGTGCTTTAGAATAGGCTTACCAGAAGACTATTCTGTGAAGTCATATGACGCAGTCAGTATGTCGGCACCTCTTCCCACTTCCCATATATGTTTTGTAATTTTTACCTGTATATGGCGAGATTCTGCTGGTGGACGTTTCGTCCCCGCGTCCCGCCCCCTGTACAGACCTTTTGGTCTTTGATATATGTTGGCATTCGTGGGAAGTTGATGCTGGGTCGACATCGGGCCTTACAGACTAGTCTTTCGTGTTAATTGCCGTCATTTACATCTGACGACGATACAGCTCATCAATCGCCAATGTATGAGTTGTCACAGCGAAACAGCTCACCAATTACCAGTATACGAGTTGTCAGAGCATTTCCATCATAGCTCTCTAGATTTGTATCTAGTACCGCTTATGCCGGTGCTAGGAGCCGTGTGGTCATATCATCCAAGTTGCCACATGAACAGGTGCAATAAAAGCGTACCTGAGATACAACACATATCACGAATCGTTAGATTCTCGGTATGTGCTTTAGAATAGGTTTACCAGAAGACTATTCTGTGAAGTCATATGACGCAGTCAGTATGTCGGCCCCTCTTCCCACTTCCCTTATATGTGTTGTAATTTTTATCTGTATATGGCGAGATTCTGCTGGTGGACGTTTCGTCCCCGAGGCCCGCCCCCTGTACAGACCTTTTGGTCTTTGATATATGTTGGCATTCGTGGGAAGTTGATGCTGGGTCGATATCGGGCCTTACAGACTAGTCTTTCGTGTTAATTGCCGTCATTTACATCTGACGACGATACAGCTCACCAATCGCCAATGTATGAGTTGTCACAGCGAAACAGCTCACCATTTACCAGTATACGAGTTGTCAGAGCATTTCCATCATAGCTCTCTAGATTTGTATCTAATACCGCTTATGCCGGTGCAGGGGCCGTGTGGTCATATCATCCATGTTGCCACATGAACAGGTGCAATAAAAGCGTACCTGAGATACAACACACATCACGAATCGTTAGATTCTTGGTATGTGCTTTAGAATAGGTTTACCAGAAGACTATTCTGTGAAGTCATATGATGCAGTCAGTATGTCGGCACCTCTTCCCACTTCCCTTATATGTGTTGTAATTTTTACCTGTATATGGCGAGATTCTGCTGGTGGACGTTTCGTCCCCGAGGCCCGCGCCCTGTACAGACCTTTTTGGTCTTTGATATATGTTGGCATTTGTGGGAAGTTGATGCTGGGTCGACATCGGGCCTCACAGATTGGTCTTTTGTGTTAAATGCCGTCATTTACATCTGACGACGATACAGCTCACCAATCTTCAATGTACGAGTTGTCACAGCGAAACAGCTCACCAATTACCAGTATACGAGTTGTCAGAGCATTTCCATCATAGCTCTAGATTTGCTGTATCTAATACCGCTTATGCCGGTGCTAGGGGCCGTGTGGTCATATCATCCATGTTGCCACATGAACAGGGGTACCCAACTAAAAGCGCCAGCACAAAAAGATACAACACACACATATCACGGATCGTTAGATTCTTGGTATGTGCTTTTAGAATAGGTTTACCAGAAGACTATTCTGTGAAGTCATGTGACGCAGTCAGTATGTCGGCACCTCTTCCCACTTCCCTTATATGTGTTGTAATTTTTTACCTGTATATGGCGAGATTCTGCTGGTGGACGTTTCGTCCCCGAGGCCCGCCCCCTGTACAGACCTTTTGGTCTTTGATATATGTTGGCATTCGTGGGAAGTTGATGCTGGGTCGACATCGGGCCTTACAGACTAGTCTTTCGTCTTAATTGCCGTCATTTACATCTGACGACGATACAGCTCACCAATCGCCAATGTATGAGTTGTCACAGCGAAACAGCTCACCAATTACCAGTATACGAGTTGTCAGAGCATTTCCATCATAGCTCTCTAGATTTGTATCTAATACCGCTTATGCCAGTGCTAGGGGCCGTGTGGTCATATCATCCAAGTTGCCACATGAACAGGTACAATAAAAGCGTACCTGAGATACAACACATATCACGAATCGTTAGATTCTTGGTATGTGCTTTAGAATAGGTTAACCAGAGGACTATTCTGTGAAGTCATGTGACGCAGTCAGTTTGTCGGCACCTCTTCCCACGTCCCTTATATGTGTTGTAATTTTTACCTGTATATGGCGGGATTCTGCTGGTGGACGTTTCGTCCCCGAGGCCCGCCCCCTGTACAGACCTTTTGGTCTTTGATATATGTTGGCATTTGTGGGAAGTTGATGCTGGATCGACATCGGGCCTTACAGACTGGTCTTTTGTGTTAAATGCCGTCATTTTCATCTGACGACGAAACAGCTCACCAATATCCAGTGTATGAGTTGTCACAGGGAAACAGCTCACCAATTACCAATGTACGAGTTGTCAGAGCATTTCCATCATAGCTCTCTATATTTGTATCTAATACCGCTTATGCCGGTGCTAGGGGCCGTGTGGTCATATCATCCATGTTGCCACATGAACAGGTGCAATAAAAGCGTACCTGAGATACAACACATATCACGAATCGTTAGATTCTCGGTATGTGATTTAGAATAGGTTTACCAGAAGACTATTCTGTGAAGTCATATGACGCAGTCAGTATGTCGGCACCTCTTCCCACTTCCCTTATATGTGTTTAATTTTTACCTGTATATGGCGAGATTCTGCTGGTGGACGTTTCGTCCCCGAGGCCCGCCCCCTGTACAGACCTTTTGGTCTTTGATATATGTTGGCATTTGTGGGAAGTTGATGCTGGGTCGACATCGGGCCTTACAGACTAGTCGTTTGTGTTAATTGCCGTCATTTACATCTGACCACGATACATCTCACCAATCGCCAATGTACGAGTTGTCACAGCGAAACAGCTCACCAATTACCAGTATACGAGTTGTCAGAGCATTTCCATCATAGCACTCTAGATTTGTATCTAATACCGCTTATGCCGGTGCTAGGGGCCGTGTGGTCATATCATCCATGTTGCCACATGAACAGGTGCAATAAAAGCGTACCTGAGATACAACACATATCACGAATCGTTAGATTCTTGGTATGTGCTTTAGAATGGGTTTACCAGAAGACTATTCTGTGAAGTCATATGACGCAGTCAGTATGTCGGCACCTCTTCCCACTTCCCTTATATGTGTTGTAATTTTTACCTGTATATGGCGAGATTCTGCTGGTGGACGTTTCGTCCCCGAGGCCCGCCCCCTGTACAGACCTTTTGGTCTTTGATATATGTTGGCATTCGTGAGAAGTTGATGCTGGGTCGACATCGGGCCTTACAGACTAGTCTTTCGTGTTAATTGCCGTCATTTACATCTGACGACGATACAGCTCACCAATCGCCAATGTATGAGTTGTCACAGCGAAACAGCTCACCAATTACCAGTATACGAGTTGTCAGAGCATTTCCATCATAGCTCTCTAGATTTGTATCTAATACCGCTTATGCCGGTGCTAGGTAGGGGCCGTGTGGTCATATCATCCATGTTGCCACATGAACAGGTGCAATAAAAGCGTACCTGAGATACAACACATATCACGGATCGTTAGATTCTTGGTATGTGCTTTAGAATAGGCTTACCAGAAGACTATTCTGTGAAGTCATATGACGCAGTCAGTATGTCGGCACCTCTTCCCGCTTCCCTTATATGTGTTGTAATTTTTACCTGTATATGGCGAGATTCTGCTGGTGGACGTTTCGTCCCCGAGGCCCGCCCCCTGTACAGACCTTTTGGTCTTTGATATATGTTGGCATTCGTGGGAAGTTGATGCTGGGTCGACATCGGGCCTTACAGACTAGTCTTTCGTGTTAATTGCCGTCATTTACATCTGACGACGATACAGCTCACCAATCGTCAATGTATGAGTTGTCACAGCGAAACAGCTCACCAATTACCAGTATACGAGTTGTCAGAGCATTTCCATCATAGCTCTCTAGATTTGTATCTAATACCGCTTATGCCGGTGCTAGGGGCCGTGTGGTCATATCATCCATGTTGCCATATGAACAGGTGCAATAAAAGCGTACCTGAGATACAACACATATCACGGATCGTTAGATTCTTGGTATGTGCTTTAGAATAGGCTTACCAGAAGACTATTCTGTGAAGTCATATGACGCAGTCAGTATGTCGGCACCTCTTCCCACTTCCCTTATATGTGTTGTAATTTTTACCTGTATATGGCCAGATTCTGCTGGTGGACGTTTCGTCCCCGAGGCCCGCCCCCTGTACAGACCTTTTGGTCTTTGATATATGTTGGCATTCGTGGGAAGTTGATGCTGGGTCGACATCGGGCCTTACAGACTAGTCTTTCGTGTTAATTGCCGTCATTTACATCTGACGACGATACAGTTCACCAATCGCCAATGTATGAGTTGTCACAGCGAAACAGCTCACCAATTACCAGTATACGAGTTGTCAGAGCATTTCCATCATAGCTCTCTAGATTTGTATCTAATACCGCTTATGCCGGTGCTAGGGGCCGTGAGGTAATATCATCCATGTTGCCACATGAACAGGTGCAATAAAAGCGTACCTGAGATACAACACATATCACGGATCGTTAGATTCTTGGTATGTGCTTTAGAATAGGCTTACCAGAAGACTATTCTGTGAAGTCATATGACGCAGTCATGATGTCGGCACCTCTTCCCACTTCCCTTATATGTGTTGTAATTTTTACCTGTATATGGCGAGATTCTGCTGGTGGACGTTTCGTCCCCGAGGCCCGCCCCCTGTACAGACCTTCTGGTCTTTGATATATGTTGGCATTTGTGGGAAGTTGATGCTGGGTCGACATCGGGCCTTTACAGACTAGTCTTTTGTGTTAATTGCCGTCATTTACATCTGACGACGATACAGCTCACCAATCGCCAATGTACGAGTTGTCACAGCGAAACAGCTCACCAATTACCATTATACGAGTTGTCAGAGCATTTCCGTCATGGCTCTCTAAATTTGTATCTAATACCGCTTATGCCGGTGCTAGGGGCCGTGTGGTCATATCATCCATGTTGCCACATGAACAGGTGCAATAAAAGCGTACCTGAGATACAACACATTTTACGAATCGTTAGATTCTTGGCATGTGCTTTAGAATAGGTTTACCAGAAGACTATTCTGTTAAGTCATATGACGCAGTCAGTATGTCGGCACATCTTCCCACTTCCCTTATATGTGTTGTAATTTTTACCTGTATATGACGAGATTCTGTTGGTGGACGTTTCGTCCCCGAGGCCCGCCCCCTGTACAGACCTTTTGGTCTTTGATATATGTTGGCATTTGTGGGAAGTTGATGCTGGGTCGACATCGGGCCTTACAGACTAGTCTTTTGTGTTAATTGCTGTCATTTACATCTGACGAGGACACAACTCACCAATCGCCAATGTGCGAGTTGTCACAGCGAAACAACTCACCAATTACCAGCATACGAGTTGTCGGAGCATTTCCATCATAGCTCTCTAGATTTGTATCTAATACCGCTTATGCCGGTGCTAGGGGCCGTGTGGTCATATCATCCATGTTGCCACATGAACAGATGCAATAAAAGCGTACCCGAGATACAACACATATCACGGATCGTTAGATTCTTGGTATGTGCTTTAGAATAGGCTTACCAGAAGACTATTCTGTGAAGTCATATGACGCAGTCAGTATGTCGGCACCTCTTCCCACTTCCCTTATATGTGTTGTAAATTTTACCTGTATATGGCGAGATTCTGCTGGTGGACGTTTCGTCCCCGAGGCCCGTCCCCTGTACAGACCTTTTGGTCTTTGATATATGTTGGCATTCGTGGGAAGTTGATGCTGGGTCGACATCGGGCCTTACAGACTAGTCTTTCGTGTTAATTGCCGTCATTTACATCTGACGACGATACAGCTCACCAATCGCCAATGTATGAGTTGTCACAGCGAAACAGCTCACCAATTACCAGTATACGAGTTGTCAGAGCATTTCCATCATAGCTCTCTAGTTTTGTATCTAATACCGCTTATGCCGGTGCTAGGGGCCGTGTGGTCATATCATCCAAGTTGCCACATGAACAGGTACAATAAAAGCGTACCTGAGATACAGCACATATCACGAATCGTTAGATTCTTGGTATGTGCTTTAGAATAGGTTAACCAGAAGACTATTCTGTGAAGTCATGTGACGCAGTCAGTATGTCGGTACCTCTTCCCACTTCCCTTATATGTGTTGTAATTTTTACCTGTATATGGCCAGATTCTGCTGGTGGACGTTTCGTCCCCGAGGCCCGCCCCCTGTACAGACCTTTTGGTCTTTGATATATGTTGGCATTCGTGGGAAGTTGATGCTGGGTCGATATCGGGCCTTACAGACTAGTCTTTCGTGTTAATTGCCGTCATTTACATCTGACGACGATACAGCTCACCAATCGCCAATGTATGAGTTGTCACAGCGAAACAGCTCACCAATTACCAGTATACGAGTTGTCAGAGCATTCCCATCATAGCTCTCTAGATTTGTATCTAATACCGCTTATGCCGGTGCTAGGGGCCGTGTGGTCATATCATCCAAGTTGCCACATGAACAGGTACAATAAAAGCGTACCTGAGATACAACACATATCACGGATCGTTAGATTCTTGGTATGTGCTTTAGAATAGGTTAACCAGAAGACTATTCTGTGAAGTCATGTGACGCAGTCAGTATGTCGGCACCTCTTCCCACTTCCCTTATATGTGTTGTAATTTTTACCTGTATATGGCGAGATTCTGCTGGTGGACGTTTCGTCCCCGAGGCCCGTCCCCTGTACAGACCTTTTGGTCTTTGATATATGTTGGCATTCGTGGGAAGTTGATGCTGGGTCGACATCGGGCCTTACAGACTAGTCTTTCGTGTTAATTGCCGTCATTTACATCTGACGACGATACAGCTCACCAATCGCCAATGTATGAGTTGTCACAGCGAAACAGCTCACCAATTACCAGTATACGAGTTGTCAGAGCATTTCCATCATAGCTCTCTAGATTTGTATCTAATACCGCTTATGCCGGTGCTAGGGGCCGTGTGGTCATATCATCCAAGTTGCCACATGAACAGGTACAATAAAAGCGTACCTGAGATACAACACATATCACGGATCGTTAGATTCTTGGTATGTGCTTTAGAATAGGCTTACCAGAAGACTATTCTGTGAAGTCATATGACGCAGTCAGTATGTCGGCACCTCTTCCCACTTCCCTTATATGTGTTGTAATTCAAAGGCCGCATGTATAAATATTTCACCTATAAGAATACAAGGCGGTACATCGATGTTCTCCCGAAACTTGTGAGTGGTTACAATCGAGCCTATCACCGGAGTATAGAGAGAGCCCCCATTACCGTGACCCAACGCAATGAAGCCCAAGTCCGGCGTGTCTTGTATCGCGGGCAATCGCAGCGAACGCCGAAGGAGGTGTACAAGGTCGGGGACCCTGTACGGATTAGGAAAGTCAAGGGCAAGTTCGAGAAAAGTTACTTGCCCAACTGGAGCGATGAGCACTTCCTGATTAAACGGCGCCTACACCGACAGCAGCGAGTCTATGAACTGGAAGATCTTCAAGGGGAACCGTTGGCCTAGGGACGTTTTACGAGACGGAATTACAGCCTGTCGTAAAAACACAGCAAGACTACTACACGGTGGAGCAGATTTTGAAAACGGAACGTCGACGTGGCAAACTGTTTCATTTCGTCAAATGGCAAGGCTGGCCCAGTTCCTTCAATTCCTGGGTCGCTACCAACCAGGTGAAACGACTATAAAGTCAGACACAACTGCCGTCATCCTTCATTCAACGTTCGACTACAGTGCTATGGACAAGCAGCAGCTGCCTCTGAACACAGCGTCTGCCAAAACGCGCAAAGTGCAAGTGGGCTTTGTGGTGATAGTGCTAACCCTGCTGAGTGTGTTGTACGGAGGTGTGTTTTACGACGTAGCCTATGTCAGCACGCTACTTAACCAACTGAGAACAACAGCCACCAGTGAAACCTTTTATTTTTTTTTATTTTTTTTTTTTATTAATGCAATGAAAATATATATACATATAAACATACATACTACATTACCAAACATGACGTTACACGATACGAAATCGTGCATACAAGAACGCACAACACATGTACACAACAATACATATAACACACATACAACGGAATTTCTGAAGTGGTGTTTCTCAATAGAATACATACAATAGTATTTTAAGATTATATACATGCATTGATATCGGTTTATCCATTCTATATGAACAGTTTTCAATGTTTAACTAAATATTATCAACAGATATATTACACTGGGATAGCGTCTCCACGTAGAAAGATGCAAATATAATATATAATTCAGTGTACATATAGGAAATATTTATATAAAGCAAAAATGTGTTTTCATCAAACAAACTGGTGAAGATATAAACAAGTAAATATTTAATATGAAATTTGATATATTGAGTTAGAAAAGAAGTAGTTGCCATTTTTGGTAAACGATGATAGATAAAGATTATGTCGACGGCGTCGGTCAAAGTCCATTTATTCAAAGTGGTCTTTAACTGAAATCCATTTCATAGCAAATAGTTCTTCAGTGTCATTTATGGAGGATAATGTCTTCTCAATTTGGTACTGGTGCTGAATTTTGTTTAAAAGTATATTGAAGTTTAACGTGGAATTCTTAAATTTATTGTTGTATATATATCGTTTTGATACCAACATCAGAGTATTTAGGAAGTGCTGATGTCTACCCCAACCTGCTATTATATTAAGTTTTGAGAGATCACCGCGAATTTTTACTGTTTCATTCAGCCATATCTGCAAATCGAACCATAATTTTTGTGCAACAGGGCAAAATAAGAACAAATGCTCAATCGATTCTTTTTCTAATGCGCAGTAAGAGCAATGGTTGTCATTTCTTTTCCCAATTATATGTAAAAAACTATTTGTACATAATGTTCTTTGCAGTATTCGATATTGGAAGTCTCTTAATTTTGTTTCCTTGGTAGTAGTGACATTACTTATGAAAGCATCTTCCCAGTTCACGTCGATTTGCGTTTCAAGTATATTATTCCATTTTTCGGATGCTTTTGTACTAAAAGGCTCACTAGTATTATTGATTATGTCATAGAATATTTTACACCCTTTTTCTTGCCTTGTCAAAGTCCTTTTTTCAATTCCATAGTTCGGGTACCGGTAATGTAAAAGTTTAACTGAAAACTGTTTATTTATTATGGTTGTCCGTTCTTTAGGGATTGATCTCACGACACGCATATAATCCAGATATGTTCCCTTGATGTTGTATGTTTCTTTAAGCCTTTTGAAATCGAGAAACTCTCCGTTGCTGTTAAGAATATCTCTAATGTACATTATTTTCTTTTGGAACCAGTCTTTGATAAACAAAGTTTGCTTCATTTTACCGTTAAACCATAACGATTCGTCCAAAATGTCAGTTATGGTGGTGGGAATCAGTTTTTTACGTAAGATTCTCCAGGCTTCAAACGTATCTTTCCAGAATGGATTTCTAATAGTTTTTATTACTTCCTTGATATATTCGTCTCCCACATTCCACATGTAGGGTGTTTCTGAAAGGTTGAGACTGACTATAGTTTTCCATTTTTTGTTTTGGGAATGTAGTCTTTTAATCCAGGATATCTTCAAGCTGTGAATAAAATTATTTATATTAACCATTCTTAATCCACCGTATCTATAGTCTTGTGTTAATATATTTCGCTTGATCCTGTCGTTTCCTTCGTTCCAAATAAATCTGAATAGTATAGTATTGAGCTCTTGGATAAAGTGGCCAGGTGGGTTTGGCAAGGCAAGAAAGAGGTAAGTGAGTTTTGACAAGGCCATCGATTTGATCACTGTAATTTTTTCCAAAAGTGTTAGATTTCTGCGCTTCCATTTACTTAATTCCTGTTTCAATTGTTCTAATTTGGCTAAATAATTTATTTTCCATATTTCGTGAAAATTTATAGAAGACAATTCTATCCCAAGAATTCCGAAGTCAGTAACCCATTCTAGCTTCACGTCCTGACATAGTTTTATGTCTGAGCCAGTCAAAGCACCAATCCAAATAGCTTTTGTTTTCTCCACATTTATTCTGAGTCCAGATATTTTGTAAAAGTGGTCCAAAATGTCGAGAGATCTTCTCAAAGAAGTTTCTGAACCGTCAAGGGTTAGCTGAGTATCGTCCGCGTATTGGCTTATCTTATATTCTACTTTTTCAATCGTTATACCTTTGACGTGCTTATCTGATCGAATCATTAGGCCTAGTATTTCTGCACATAATAAGAATATGTAAGGGGATATTGGGTCGCCTTGTCTACAGCCACGTGTGTTCTGGAAGAAAGGTGACAAGTGACCATTTTGTAACACACATGTATGAATATTATTATAAAATGTTTTAATCCATTTTCGCATATTGTCACCAAAGTTATAGTATTTTAGAGCTTCATCAATAAATGTCCAAGAGACGGAATCGAATGCCTTTTCAAAGTCTACAAGTAGTAATAAGCCAGGAATATCTTTGTGTTTTGTCTCCAGCATGAGGTCATAGATTAACCTAACATTTTCTCCTATATATCGGCCTTGGACAAATCCCTTCTGGTCTTCGTGGATTAGCTTGTCTAGGACTGTTTTTAATCTATTCGCAATGCACGATGACGCCAATTTGTATATTACGTTCAACAGTGTTATTGGTCGCCAGTTTTTAAGATAATTTCTTGGTTTGCCGGGCTTTGGTAAGCATGTGATTACTCCTTGTCTCTGCGATACTGATAATTCCCCTTTGGTATACGCTGTATTGAGAGACCGTAAAACAAATTTCCCAAGGTCCTTCCAGAACATTTTAAAAAATTCGATAGAAAATCCATCAATTCCGGGGCTTTTTTCGTTTTTTTGTGTTCTTCAGTGCAGTACATAATTCTTCATAGCTGATTAAACCCTCTAGTTTCGAAGCATCTTCTGTGGCCAGTGACGGGATATCAACGAATCCAACGTTTCTCTAATTTCATGGATGTTTACATTCGATGTTTTTCCAGAATATAGTTTTTCATAGTATTTTTTTTGCTCGGCTCTAATTGTTTCACTGTCGAATATTTCATCCCCATTATCAAGCTTAAGGTTAGTTATAACTTTATTGGTAAAATTTCTTTTTTCAAGTCCAAGAAAATACTTTGTTGGTTTTTCCCCCAAATTTGCCCACCAGTGAAACCAGTCTACAGATAGCATCAGTCACCACCACACCCCGTATACAAGCCACATCGAGCTCCACACCAAGCGCCACACCTACACCAAGAACACCCACTACGTCTGAAAACCCACGAGATTTCATCCTTCACAGTGAACAGACAACGACGACCGACGTTGTACCCACCACCATCATCACTCGCAGTGAACAGACAACGACGACTGACGTTGTACCCACCACCACTCCAGTTCACTCGTACCAAATTTAAAAGAGCGGGTTATCACGACAGCGCATACACCTCGAACCTTGGACCCTCGGTGGCAGCATCCCTTCACTTGCGTCATCGCAGGACCGACGGGCTCCGGCAAAACGCACTTCGTCAGGAAGCTCCTTCAACACGCCGACAGCATGATCACCCTACCCATTGCCCGAGTCGTGTGGTGTTATGGAGAATGGCAGGCAGCGTATGCAGCAATGCCCCATATCACGTTCGTGGAAGGCCTACCCAACCTGGCCGATTTGGAACCCGACACCTTGGTGGTTCTGGATGATCTCATGGCGGAGACGGATGCGCGGGTCACCCAACTCTTTACCAAAGGCAGCCACCATCGGCGGCTCAGCATCATCTACATTGTGCAGAATCTGTTCAGTAAAAACAAAGAACCTCGGAACATCAGCTTAAATGCTACCTACCTGGTGGTCTTCAAAAACCCGAGAGATACCACTCAACTGCTGCACCTGGCGAGACAGATGTATCCCGGCCGCACACCGTTTGCGTTGGAAGCCTTTAAAGATGCCACAAACCCTCAGCACGGGTATATGCTCTTCGACAAGCAAGCCACCCCCGACCACCTTCGACTACGGACCGGCATCTTTGCCGGAGAGACCCACCACGTGTACATGCAAAAATAATGTAAACACACCCACAGTGGCTCCCCCAGCTGGAGTGTGTGTTTGATGATGGGGATAATGAAAAAGAATGAATACCACAGCATGGTTGACTTTGTCTCTGTTCTCTGAGGTAGATAACAAGAGTTGTGGGTTCTAGCATTAGTTGTACAGGATGTCTGCGCGAGTACGGAAGCACGCTCTCCCGCTCCGTGTATTGAAGACGGCCCCACCCGAGTTGGTCCGAACAATTGTACGCGGTGCGGACCCTGACCTTGTACGCTGTCTGTGCGAGATCAGGTACAACCTGTTAAAAGGCAACGTACCACTGACTCCGGCTCAGCAGACCAAGTTGGCCAAGCATAAGACAGGTCTCCGAACCCTAGTCCAGAAGCGAGTCTCTCAAACACAAAAGAAAAAGGTGTTACAGAAAGGCGGCTTTCTCGGGGCCATCTTAGCACCGTTGGCCGCTTCCGTGTTGGGTCCAGTATTGGGTGGACTCTTCGGCCGACAATGAACCACACGAAAAAAAATGGTCCTCGTCGAACCACGGTTCCTTCAAAACCTCCAATCGCCCTACCCTGTCCCACCTACGGTGAAGACCATAAACACCCTCGATGGAGAGATGCAACAGATCTTACAGAGTCCGGGGTTAAGCGACAGTGAGAAAGTACAACGGTACAATGAGACCCTTCAACGGTACATGACGTTCATGGACCAATACAAAATCCTCTCTACCCCAGCACCACAACCACCACCACCACCACGTGACATACCGCCGACCTCAGCACCGCTCCAACAGCCGCCATTAACAGGGGTACCACCCACAGCCCCACAGTGGGTGGAAGATGAAGTCCTGAAGAGTGTACCTGCATCGTTCAAGAAACGAGCTGGCCTGGTATTACAACGGATGAAACAGAATCCTAACATGACTTGAAATGATAAAGGCGAACTCGTGGTACAGAATCAGGTGGTCCCCGGGACCCACATGACGGATCTAGTGAATGACCTGATGCGTCAACGCAGGTCGCACACGGATCCTCGAGGATGGGAGGTCTTCGCCCAAGGCTTGAAAGACATGCATGTACCACAGGAATTGGCGGGGAATCCCCAGCGCTGGGCCTGGATGCAGCGGACCCAGCAATCGCCGAGTGACCCACTACCTTCGTGGGAGGCCGAATGGGAACCGGAGTCACCCCCCAAAACACCACCACAACGGGCACCTTCTTTTCAGACCTTGAAAAAAACACCCTTGATCAAGACACCCCACATCTCCAGAGCCGTGACACGTAGCAAGTCACCGCGACGAACACGACGCAGACACAACCGCCCAAGTCCTGGAACACCTATTAAAACCAACAGCAGCAGCAGGACAGCTCAGTCGCCATGTTTTACCTCACCCTACCCAGTAACAGTTCGCTGGATGTGTTTCCTGACAACACCTTGGCCAAGTACGTCACCCAGTTACCGCAACCGTTGCATTTACCTGGACGATGGGAATGTGGCCTCGTGGATATCCAATACCCTTACTCGTGGTACAACGTGCGAGCCAATGAAGTGTGGTACGAGGTGACCTACGAAGGCAAAAACACCCGACTCACCCTCCCCGAAGGCCAATACGATACCCCCAAGGATTTCATGCAGGGGCTGAAAAGACTGTTGCATTATAAGGCTCTACGGGAGGTCACGAATGTTTCAAAACCCATCAAATCCTTTCCCTTCAAGAATCACGTGGACTTCGATTACAACGCACACAACGACAAGGCACAGATCCTCCTCACCGCCAACGTGAGTGTCGTACTGAGTCCTATCCTACAGCAAATGCTGGGTCTCGCTCACGCGACCTACACGGGTCCATCCGAGGACCATGGCCAGACCCCGATGGATATGAAGTCGGGTATGTACGGTTTCTACGTCTACTCGGACGTAGTCGACAACCACATCGTGGGCGATATCAACACACCTCTGTTACGGGTGGTCCCCATCAAAAAGACGTATGGAGAACAAGTCACCCACAGTTTCACCCACATGCTCTACCTACCCGTTCGACAAACAGACATCAACACTATCACGGTGGATATAAGAGATGACACGGGACGACCGGTGGCATTCGAACGAGGAAAAGTGGTGCTGACACTTCATTTTCGACAAGCAGGTGCTCCCCACTTTGTATAATGAAGGTCCCTTACGAGTGCGATGCACGCAGCTATATGGACTATTATGCCCAACAGGCCGGGGGTGGCCTTCCCGTCTTCAGTGGTGCACGCATGCAACGAGGACATGGGCTGGGGAACACACTCGGGAGCATCGTCAAAACGTTCCTGCCCTTGGTGACGCGTGGAGTGAAAGCGATCGGAAAACAGGCGGTACGCAGTGCACTGCAAGTGGCCGGTGATGTCTTGGGGGTACGGCACCCAAAGAAGCACTGAAACGGCGGGCCAAAGAAGCGGGAGGCGTCTTGGTCGCCAAAGCACAACGCACCGTAGGGAATAAAAGACCTGCACCACCGAGACCACGCACCAGTCGACGACCGACCCAGCGACGACGCACATCGAAGACCCAGGATATCTTTTCTTAACCACGTCCTTGATCCACGCAGAGTCCTGCCCCTCCACCAACAGTGAATTTGATTTGTGGACCGTGCCGCCCACACAAACCAGTGCCGAACAAGGATTATGGGTGGAGCATCTCCCGCTCTCCAGCATCAACGAAACAGGGCCCATCGAGTTCACCATCAGTAATGCGGATACGGCCTATGTGGATTTAGCCCATACATACTTGTATGTGAAAGACAAGGTCGTCAATGGGGATGGCTCCAGAATCATCCAAGCTGCAACGGTGGGCCCGACGAATCTCTGGCTGCACTCGATGTTTCAACAGATGGATATTTTTCTCAGCGACAAACTCATCAGTGACTCGACCAACACGTACCCCTATCGAGCCTACATCGAGATACTGTTGTCGTATGGACGAGAGGCTAAAAATTCTCAGCTTTATTCTACCAGGACACAGCCGAGCACATGGACAGGTGGACAATGAAGGATATAACAAACGGAAGGCTTTCACTGCGAACGGCGCCTCGGTGGATCTCATGGGTCGACTACACGCAGACATTTTCATGCAAGACCGGTACCTCTTGAACAAGATCCCCATCAAAATCCGACTGATACGGGCGCCTCCGACCTTCGCCTTGATGGCCACTAACGTAGACGGGCATGCAGCTGACTATAAGATTGTCATCCAAGACGCAGTCCTGTATGTCCGAAAAGTGAAACCGAATCCAGCCGTTCAATTGGGACACATGAAAGCCTTGGAAACAAAACCAGCCCAGTACCCTATTCGACGTGTACAAACCAAAGTGTTCTCTGTGCCTGCTGGAAATATGAGCACCAACAAAGAAAACCTGCTACTGGGGGAACTACCCAAGCGATTGATCCTAGCCTGTGTGGAAAATACCAGTTTCAGCGGAGCCTACCCAGAAAATCCGTTTGACTTTAAACATTTCGGCATCAATTTTGTGACCCTGCATATGGATGGACAACAGGTCCCAGCCACGGCCTTAACACCGAACTTTGGGCGCAGGAATTTCATTCGAGCCTATCAGAGCCTGTTTACAGCCACCGGTCAAATCAACCAGGGCGAAGGGAATATGATCAGTCGGGAGAACTACGCGAACGGATACACGTTGTTCTGTTTCGATCTGACCCCCACCTTAGAGAACGACCATCAGCTGGCCCTGGCCAAGCAAGGCAATTTACGGTTGGAAATCCACTTTGCACGAGCCCTCGGGACCACCGTCAATGTGATCTGCTACGCCGAGTTTGACAACATCATTCAAGTGGACAAGGCGCGCAACGTCCTGTGTGACTTCTCCACCTAACATGGATACAGACCAGATAACCACCGTGCTGGAGAATGACCCAGAGACACGTATGGTCTTTCAAGGGGTGTTCGCCCGAGATGTGTTCCCATTAGACCGTATGTATCCTGCTGCTTACGTTCTCAACACGGACCCGATGGATCGGCCCGGTGAACATTGGGTGGCCGTGTACTTGACAGAACAGCAGGCCGAATACTTTACTTGACAGAACAGCAGGCCGAATACTTTGACCCGTACGGCCTGCCACCCCTCCATCCCGATTTAGCAGACTTCATGGATCAAGGCACAGAGACGTGGTGTTGGAACAGTGAAACGTTGCAAAGCCTGACCAGTAGCGTATGCGGACAATATTGCTTGTTTTACCTGTACCATCGATGCCGGGGCAGAACCTTATCTACCATCGTACAGATGTTTGACGAGTACCCCAAGGCCGAGGACCGCGATGTACTCGTATATGACTGGGCCGTCCATCATTTCAATGTACAAGCCTCGTTCTGGGCTTAAGTTCTTTCAATGTACAAGCCCCCTGTTCTGGGCTTAAGTTTACAAGCCCCCTCTTCTGGGCTTCAGTTCTTTCAATGTACAAGCCCCCTGTTCTGGGCTTCAGTTTTCACGTGGTTGTTCTCACGTTGTTGTTGTTCCTGAATAAAAAACAAAATGAGATCTCATAAAAAAAAACCCTGTCTTGTGTGTTTTCTATATGAGCGTAATGCATGAAACTGGCTTTGAACACCGTATTAGCCAATCAGTGGCCTAGAATGGGGCCAAAGGTAACCCATCCGTGTCCAGAAAACATTACCCGGGGGTACAAGAACCCGGATGTAGGCGCGGACGTAGGCGAAAGCATTCTAGCACACCGATGTAGGCGCAGACGTGAGAGAAATTCTAGTACCCGTCCATTGGTTCTTTTATCGATCGTTCATTGGCTCTTTTTGTCGACCGCTGATTGGTTCAAATGGAACTGCCCATCCTTCCCAGGTTAATTTACAATCCCCTTTTTGTGTTCAAGCTCTGTATATCGATGACGCAACATTGTTGCCGAACCTTGCCGGAAGGGAGACCTTTGACCTTTTGACCTGGATGTGACCTTTGACCCGACATTCATCCGCGCATTGCCGGCCGGAAAACCCCCGCGCGCGCGCTGCGGCCGGGCCGGGGAAAACCCGGATGTTGAAAATCCGGACCCTACCTGTAAGGGGAAAATTGGAACTCTTCTGGGTTCGGAGGTAGTACACACCGGAAGTGACGTCTGTGTGCAGAACCCACACCACCCAACCACAACCACGGACCCATAGTGGTGGGTCAAACACACTGCCACGCACCCCCAAAATGCCTGCTTTCTATACTACGACCAGACTGCGCATGCGCAGACTCTTGAACACGCACGAACCATGAGTCCAGTCGGATGCTCCTCCACGAGAGCTTCAAAATAAGACCTCATACGACACCATCGGACCACTAGGGGCTCACCTAGACCCAAAAATGTCTATTTCCACACCCTTTTCCCACAATTCCCTGTCTGCGCATGCGCAGAATGACGTCAGTTCCACGTCACACCCATCCCATCAGATGCCCCTTCACGAATGTTTCACATTGATACCTCATACGACCCAATCGGACCATTAGGGGCTCCCCTAGATCCCAAAACGTCTATTCCATACCCTTGGTCTACCGCGCATGCGCAGAATGACCATATTCCAACCCCACACCCAGCCAATCGGATGCCCCCTCACATATGCTTCACATTGATACCTCACTCAACTCCATCGGACCACTAGAAACCCACCTAGACCCCAAAACGGCTATTTCCATACCCTTTGTCCACGGCGCATGCGCAGAATGACGATATTTCAACCCCACACCCACCTCGTCAGATGCCCCTTCACGAATGCTTCACATTGATACCTCATACGACCCAATCGGTACACTAGGGACCCCTCTCGCTCTGAAGATTGCCGGAGAATGCCGAAGAATTTGGGACTACTTTCTGTCCGCGGAGGCAGACCGCATCACCACCAGACCGCATCAACGCGGAGGAATACACACGCCCGATTCACGCGGACCGGAAGTGACGTCATACATGACGTCACACTTGCGCAGAACACCGCCACAAAACCGTCACAAAATCTCATACCTGCGGACAACACTCCCGCGCACACCACTTTCTCGCGCATGCGCAGTGAGGCGCCAACTACTCGAAATCCCCTATATATTGTAATATATGCGTGTTTGTGTCCGTCTCCAATTATGGGTTGAATAGATTGAGCTCCGGTATATCATGTAAATGATGACTTGGTATCATGCCAGTATGAGAAGACCCAAAACTCGGTAACGGAATAGGCTCCAGTTGGTAGGTAACGACTTCATGTCAGAATATTATCAACATTAGGATATAACGTATCTGTACCTGTATATCACTCAAAGGCGACTCAGTATGGGGAAACGATCACAGCTACATACGATTCAGTACCAGTTCATGATCACGTCTCCATGAGAGTGGTCAAAAGCACGAACGAATCAACTCTGTATTTCCGTCATATATAGGATGTTCTTTATTGATGATGTAGATATATCGAATAAACATATGGTATACACATTTCCTCAGCTTAAGACTCTCACAGGTTATGCCGAGCAGTTGTAATAACGACCTATGCTGCCTACTGCCCGAATGATGGAACCCAGTAGCACTGCTTTATATACTACTAGCATGCACACACATTCACTATATTCATGAGACGGTAAACTTCAAGGCTGTGTATGGCCTTTCCAATTAACTCTGGAATTCGTATATCCAATCACAATTGAAGACAGATAAGAAGCGTACGTGTGATGGGAGATAGCTGCTGTATCACAGATTAGCACAAATTATATATATCCACGATGTAATTTCCAGAAGTAATTCCCAATATTATATGAATATGAAGTAATATTCCACAGTATAAATATCCCAGGTATTCCTTTAAGGCTTATAGGATGATACGTACACGGCTATAGCCAGCCAGCTATCTGCCATTACTGGGTTCTTGCTCTACTTTTATGGACTCCGGTTGGATTACCACGTGATATGATCAGCCAATCAGAATGACGGAAATGGCCCTATCTCGAAAGGCTGGGCGAAATTA